>JAQZBX010036878.1:0-24027 GCA_029593785.1 Cabassous unicinctus
GGCCCGTGCGACGCGAGGGGCTGATGCAGCAGGACCTCACAGCAAGGGGAAGATAAGCAGACACGGAGAAGACACACAGCAAATGGACACAGCAAGCACAAGCAGCAAGGCGGGGATAAATAAATAAATAAATAAATCTTTTAAAAAATAATAATAATAATAATATGACTTTAAAAAAAAAAAAAAAAAAGAGCTAATAGAGTGGCTGGATTTCAAACAAGATTAAATGTCCAAGAAAGGCAAGTTGTTTATGCCATGGTCAGGAATCTAATTAGGAATTATCTGAGTCCTTGACATATGAGTTGGAGCTGCCCTTCAAATATAAGACGTAGATCCTAATGGTGCAAGGGACAGACTGTGATAGACATGGAGAAGTGCCATCAGATCCTCCTTAAAGGAAAGTTTTGATGTGAGAGTGTGCTCAGCAGACACTCTCCAGCTATCATCCTCATCAGGGTGTGTCTCAGCTGTAGAGAAGAGCCTCAGCCAAGGTCACACCCTTCCCAGTGCATTCTCCCATCCAGATAATGAGAGATGAGGGGGTATAAAGTTTAGCCAGTTCAGCTGGATACAGGACACTGACAAGCAAAACTTGCCCCAGAGTGCCCTGCTGGGTTGGTGGTGCATTTGTCATGTCTGTTCCATTGCTCCCTCTGCCCAATCCTGCTTTCTACTTTTTCCTTTAACAAATATTGATCTCTAATAAATACTTGAATCTCCAACTTCCATCTCAACGTCTGCTTCCAGAGATATCAAAATGCAACATAAACAGTGCAAAGAGAAAATTATAGTACACGTGTAGCAGTTTGATATTGTTTATGAATTCCAAAAATAGATATTGGATTATGTTTGTAAACTGGTCTGTTTCTCTGGGCATGTTAGACTGTATTGGATTCAGAGGTTTCACTTTTACTTGATTAAATAATGATTAAGGTTTTGATTGGCCACATCAGCAGAACGTTGAAAATGGCATGGCAGAGGAGAAAGATGGAGTTTTAATGCTGGAGCCTGGGAAGTAAATACACAGAGAAGCAGATACATGAGGAAAGAGAGAAGGCTCCATTAGACACAGCAGAGTCCCCGGGAAGAGAGATGAGCCGTTCACCTGATAGTTTACACCTGGCCTTGTGGAGAGAGCAGAGCAATTGAGCCCAGAGAGAAAAGATCCCCAGTAGAGAGATGAGACTTATCCCAGCCTACAGCTGATATTGGAAGAAGCTGGGACCACAGAGCTTAAGAGGAAGAGGAAGTCTGAACACTCACAGACTTTGGCAGCCATCTTGCTCCAACACCTGGCAACATACTTTGATGGCTTTATGGTCTGGTAACTATAAGCTTCTACCCCAAATAAATATGCTTTATAAAAGCCAACGGATTTCTGGTATTTTTGCATCAGCACCCCTTTGGCTGACTAATACAACAAGTATCAACATACACTTAACTTTTATTTTTTTAAGATTTATTTATTTATTTATTTATCCCCCCCCTTGCTGCTTGTGTTTTACTGTGTCCATTCGCTGTGTGTTTCTTCCGTGTCTGCTTATCTCCCCCTTGCTGTGAGGTCCTGCTGCATCAGCCCACCGCGCGGCGCGGGCTGGCCTGCTCTCACAAGGAGGCCCGGGGAAGCAAACCTGGGGCCTCCCGCATCGTAAACGGGGGCTCTATCGATGGAGCCACACCCACTTCCTGCTGTGAGGTCTTGCTGCATCAGCCTACCATGCCGCGTGGGCCACCCGGCCTGCCCTCACAAGGAGGCCCCGGGAAGCGAACCCGGGGCCTCCCACATGGTAAACGAGAGCTCTATCCATTGAGCCACACCCGCCTCCCTACACTTAACATTTTGTTCTGTTTTGTTTGCCTATAGATTATGGTTAATGAAATATTCAATAGGAAGTATTTGAAATGATTTTTTGCATTTCTGAGAAATAGAATTTTTATGGTCTGTGAAAATGTCCAACTCTGTAGCAGGCAATCAGGAAGAAAAGCTGATGCACATCTAAAGAAAGCAAGGAGAACCAGAAATCTATGAGGATAAATTGGAACTCACGTTGGTCTTTCACTGCATCCATTTCCAACACTGCTGGTGACCAGGAGAAGAAGATGGGGCCATGCAAAATGGGTCTGCACATAAACCTGGCTCAGGACTCGAAGAAGTCAAATGCTGAGATCATTTAGGAGCTGCTTCCCCACACCAGCCAGGTGAACCAGTAGATTGGCAACAATGTAAGCAAATTGCAGCAACAGCACCTAGGGTCCTTCTGCCCATCTTCTAGGTATACCGCCTCAGCTTCATGTCCAGCCAAATCTTGCTCAAGTTTTTCTTTTCGCTAAACCTATCACAGAGTCATATATTGAAGAGAATTTTGGGAAATATAGTCCCAGCATAACTCATTTGATGTGGTACAAAACCTCCACAGCATACTTAGTTTGGGTAAGGCTTTTTGAGAAGGATATCTGACACTGGCAACTGAAAGTACCAAAAAAGGCATAGGAAATGTGGCCGTTTAAGCTGTGTACCCCAGAAAAGTATGTTCTTAAAATTAATTCATTCCTGTGGGTGTAGAACCATTGTAAATAGGATCTATTGGTAAATAGGATCTTAATTTAAGTTGTGACTCACTCTATTCAGGGTGGGTCTTAACCCTCTTACTGGAGTCCTTTATAAATGGAGGACTAAAAAGCCACACAGACAGGAAAAAAAAAAACCTCAGAGGCAGAAGAAGAGGTCCTGGAGGTAAGGCCTAGTAATCAGCAGAACACAGAGGCATGGAAAGAGGTCCTTGAGAGGATATGCCTATAGAGCAGCTCAAAGCTGAAGAGAGGAGCCCCAGAGAAGAGAGGAGACATGAGCAGACCAGCATTCCCATGTACAAGGCCCTGGGTTCAATCCCTGGTACCTCCTAAAAAGAAGTATTGAGTGTCTACTAGTTGCCAGTTATTACTCTGAATGCTGAGTATACATTTGTACGTATGAAATAAATATTCTTACTATTAGGGAGTTTAGAGTCTAGTAAGGGAAGAATGACAATGAATGCAATAATTGCTTAAAATATATAATATGTAAAACGGTATTAAGGACAATGGAGAAAGAAATACCATGAAAGAGACGGGGACAGTGGAGTAAGGGGTTGTCACTTAAAGTAGGATGGTCAGGAAGACCTCGCTGAGAAGATGACATTTGGAAAAAAAATGTAATTTAAGAACATGAGTCATATTGATATCTGGGAGAAGAAAATCCCAGTCAGAGCAATCAATAAGTGAAAAGGCCCTGGGGTCAATGTAACTAGAGAAGAACAAACAAGAATAAACAATAAATAAGAATAAGAAATAAGATGAGGGTAAGTACTGGAGTAGGAAAAAGCAGGTTGCATTGTGCTTAACAGACCTCTATAATGAACATTCCCAACCCACTGTTCAATGATACAGGGAGTAACAGGAATGTTTCAGAAGAAAATACTATAATAAGACATATTTAAACAGGTCAGTCTGGCTATTGTGTTGGAAATAGACAATGTTAGAACTAGATAACTGTGTTAAGAAGTCCTTGAAATAATTAAGGTGAGAGGTAGGCATAGGTAGGACAAGAGTAGGAATATTGGTGGTAAAAAGTGGTTGGATTCTTCATGTATTTTGATGATAGACAGGAGCATAAATTGATGAAGAGTATGATAGAACAAAGAAACCAAGTTTGGTCGAGAATGGCTCCAAGATTTCTGGATTACAGAAGTGGAATGATAGAGTTTACATTAACTGAGATAAGGGAACATTAAGTGAAGGTCTTAAGAAAAGTCGACTGGGTTTCAATTTTGGACATTTTAAACTTGATATTTATTACGTGAAGTGGAGATGTTGAGTCGAAAGCTGGATAAATAAATCTGGATTTCAGGGGAAATATCTGGGCTGGATGATATAGATGAAATTAAAGGCCTGATAAGCATCAGGCCTGATAGCATCATGAAGGGAATGAGTAGAAAGAGAAGAGAAGAGGCTAATGGGCTTCAAGCAGTAAAATGTCAGCTGGATAAAGAGGAACTGAGAACGAGAGCAACCAATAAGGACAGGGAGAGCTAGTAGCGAATGGTATGACAGAAGCCAAGTGAATGAAATGCTTTCCAAAAGAAGGGATGACCAATTATGTAAAATCTTTCTGAGATAGCAAGTAAAATGAGAATTACAATTAGCAATTGGATTTTTCAAATTGGATATCACAGTTGGTCTTGAAATCATTTGTTTTGGTATGGTGATTTCAAATTCTGATTGGAATGGGTATGTGAATAAAATAAGAAAAATTAAGACAGTATCTATAAACAGGCTTTTTGAGATTTTTGTTATACAGAGAAATGGAAAAGTTGCTGAAGATAAAATAGGGAAAGACATTTTTTAAAATATTGGTGAAAAGATGCAAAAAATGGCATGTAGGCTCCTTTTCTACTTCAAGATTCAGTGTCATGTTCAGGTGAAGAATGGCAGCATAAATATAGTATTCTGCCTTGCTAGGTCAATTTTTTTACATATATTGCTTTTATGAAAGGCTTCATAACATAAACGTCATTAAAAAGGATTCCTATTTCTCAGTCAAGTACTTTAAATTATGATCGACTCTCTTAAACACCTGCTCTCTTATAATACTCTTCAAAACAGCTCATTGTTAAACACCCAAGTTAGCTCACAATCTCTTAACAGGTTAAACACTAGCACTTAACTCCTAAAGTATATTAGCTACAAATTGAACATTAAATAGAAAGCACTCAAGGCTGTTTAAGGCTTTAGTGCCTTCTTATAAAGGTATGGTATTTGCAATCAGATATGATTTTCATTAGCTCTTATGGAAACAATCCACAGAACAATGTTTCTAATTGGTATTATAAGATAATGTGTCTCTTTGGAGCAAGAGCCGAATCTAGGAAAGGTTTTGGTAAAGTAATTCGCTTACCCTCTTGGTCCATTTATTTTTGCTCTCTCTGGTTATTTAGCCAGGAATAAGTGGGACCTTGAAATGTAAGTTATATTTCATTGACCCTCTCCATCAGTACCAGTTTGTTTTGGGAAGCAGGTGAGTGCCTGAGCATGAACTGCACCTACTCCCAGAGTAAGAAGACAATTTAACTACTCCTTTGGCTCCTGACAGTAACTGCATTACCACTTTCCATTCCAATTCTCTACCTTGTTGTCTGGAGATGAGTTCTAAATGCCCAGAGCTCAAGGTGAAGAGATTGAAGCTAAAGCGAAGAGTTATCCCAATTTCCAGTGAATTTGTATTGTTAACAATTTAACTTTTCAAAGGATTTTGGAGTAAAGCAATCAACTCTCTGCTGGAGTTGGACAGAACACAAGGCTGAGATTTCTGAATCAATATGTGGAAACCTGACTGACAACTTAGGTAATTAGATGCAGGATTTGGGACAACAACTGGAGATAAATTACTTAACACAGTCGGGAAACAAAATAGTGTTCAGAGACATATTTTCCTGAGAGGAGTGAGGAGAATTGTACTGACAGGGAAGTGATGGGTGCAAATATTAACTCTTGCAACCATTATTCCATATGCAGCAGCATAAGCTCTGATGAATATCTTTGAATTCTCTTTGTAGGGGGTACGGAATTACAGTATTGTGAAATATATGTAAATCGACAGTGATTTACATATCATTTTACATATGCCTTCTCTAATGTATGCAACTACTGAAGAGTTAGGGCTGAAGTATAGGAAAATTCTTATTTAGTGGAGAGAAAAATGCAGTATATAGAAATTTATATTTTTTTTCCTCTCTGAATCATGACATAAACCTTTTAGAATTCTATTTGACTTATTATTAAAAATATAACTGCAATTTTAACTAGCTTGTATTTGTGTAATGCTGGAAGGTTCCTATTTTTTTGCATAAACAAAAATGACTAGCTACGGCCACTTGGTCAACCTAGCATGTGTGAGGTGGGGAGAAGGGGAATAGGATGCAGAGAGTGGCAAGATCAATTAGTTTTTCACTGTCACACTCACTGCCCATCAATATAAAGTACTTCCTTTTTTCACATGCCTGAACAAATAATTCTTTGAGAGAGTTACTACATTTCTGCATTGCTTTAGTGAAGACATAAGAAAGGGAAAGTTAAGGCCCTTTCAATGTGCAGCAGAAATTTGTTTTTTGGCTCTTAGATTTTATTTTCCCTGTCTAATAAAATGTTAAATTCCTTTTAAGGAATTATCTTCTCTCTAACAAATATAGTTTGCTGTTATCATATTCAGTGGATGACATGTGATTTTCTCTTGGCTAATCAAATCCTTTCTCTTGACAGAAAGAAAACAAGACCAGAAGTGACTGGAAATCCATTCTATTGTAACAGCCATAACTAACCCAGATTATTACTCTTCTGAAATTCTTATTGTGCTTGTGTCTTAATTTCTAGCCTCTGGAACTATCTGACCTGCTCATTTCCAAGTCCTATGCTCATCACAGTATCTCATGTGATCCCCCATTACATAGCTAATAAATTTCATTTTCCTTAATTTAACCAAGGTTGCTTTCTATTGATTGCAATCTAAGATCCAATGCCTGATACACAGGATCATAATTGGTAGTCCCCATGGCTGACAATTCCACTGGGTATTATAGCACTTGGTTTTCCATGAACATATAGAATATCTGTGTATGCATGTATATACATGAGAGATTTCAATATGAGCTCTCCATCATGTGTGTTACATCTTAGTAACTTCTTTTAAAATCTTTAGCAATTTGTGTACACTGTAATGATAGCAAAACTGGTCCTATTCGCCCGTGTCCCTTTCTCAATGAAATTGGTCAACAAAGCATCCAGTTACAAATACCGAATATCTAGGAATCATTCTTAATACCTCCATCCCCTTTCCTGCCTTTATGCAATATCTCACTAATTCTTATTACAACATCTAGATATCTCTCAGTACTGTACACAGTATTCCACTTCTACCATCACTTCTCTCTTATATTTCTTAAACTAATGCAAGTTCTGGCTGGTCTTTTCATATTTACTTATATCTCTCTCTAACCCACCATTCTAATATGGCTTCTAGATGATCTTAATGAAATAATATCTTAAACATCTCACAGCATGTTTTAAACATTTTAGTAGCTTCCCAGATCTCTTAGGACAAAGTCCAAAATCCTCTCTGTGCTCTGCAAGTCAAAGAATCTAACCCCCTTCCTCAGCCTCTTACTTCATATAAAATCTGTACTCTGGTTGCATAGCAAATGTTCAACTTTTTCCAAGTTAAAGATATTTACCCCAGGAATTATATAAATGTTGAAATGGAGTCTTTAATAGGACAGTAGTTTTACTCTGTAAGTGCTGACAGACATCTTCTGACATTTGGAGTCAACAAAGGAAGCCAAAACCAAGAAAAAGAAGTTGAAAAATATAGAGAACATTTAGTACCTGAGAAGTATATTTCAACCCAAGATCAAATTGTGCTTAGATTTATTCAGTTAGATGTGTTAATAATTTCTCTTTTACTTACTTCAGTTTGAATTGATTTTCCACTTCTATGCATAATTGACCAATAACCTGCCAAGCATGTCCAAGGAAGATACCTCAAATTTGGCTAATTGATGTTTGGCATATAATTCTTAGAGATATCTTACCTCTAACTCCAGAAACACAAACCATTCACTAAGTAAAGAGAAATCATGCAATCCATTCCAAAAACTCAAATTCATTAGATGGAGATAAGATCCTAGTAAAGAGGACAGAGAAATTTTTAAAAAATATTTAGAAAAAATTAGGGTGCAGGTAGG
This sequence comes from Cabassous unicinctus, assembly GCA_029593785.1. Taxonomy (NCBI): domain Eukaryota; kingdom Metazoa; phylum Chordata; class Mammalia; order Cingulata; family Chlamyphoridae; genus Cabassous; species Cabassous unicinctus. Next base: position 7,773 of record JAQZBX010036878.1, read on the forward strand.
TATCAGAAAAGGAGATGATTTCTACATACCCATCCTAACTATATGGACCCTATGTAGACTGAAAGGTGACAATATGAAAGAAAAGAATGTTTTGTACTATCGACCATACTTTATGTGTGTCTTTTATTGGGAAAAATAAGATTATTGTATGTAACATCAGCAAGAAGGTGAAGATAGATGCTCCAGGTTTAACTGCCTCACAGAACTTTTGAACAACAAACAAAAACTGGCAGAATCATCTTTCTCAGTGCTCTGGAAAACAGTTAAAAGGTTGTGATTACTGGGAAAGTGCTGAGTCAAGAAAAAGTCAACCTAAAAAAGGTAGGAAAACATCATGATGCCTTTTCTGGCCCTTTCCCCAACCCTTACCCACCTTAATGCAGGGCCATTCCATGCTACAATTGTGGGTCTCTGGTTCTAGAGGAAGCAGAATACTTTTTACACACATATCAGGGACCATGTATATCTTTACTAATCCATATGGTGGCAGCCTGAAAGACTGAACCAAGATGCCTGTCTCTGTCTTGCCAGTCCCAGAACTTCTTCTAGATATAAGAAACAGCTCAAAGAACAGCTAAAACACTGTAAGAAAATAACCAATCTTCAGTTGTCTCAAATAAAGTATTACTGGCTTTAAAACATACAATTCTATGCCCAAACCAATAGGAAGTACTGTGAATTTCCTGGGAGAAGAGGGTCATTCAGAGTGTCTGTGTAAATTGGGGAATTCATAAGGCCATGCACACATGCCCAGGACAAGGCACATGTTCAGAAAAGACTGGAGAGCACCCTATGCTTTTGCCTCAGGCTGTTCTTTAGGCTCACTGTAAAGTTGGTTAAGCTCTGAAAGGGAGCATATACAGAACAAATCTGCAAAACAGGGAAAGGTATTTTTTTACATTATTGTTAGTTCCTGGCATTCAAAAAAATCTCTCATAATACTGGCTGTATATAAACTTCAGAAACAGACACCTCAGATGCTAAATTCCAGGGTTACCATGTTAAAATATTCAAATATCCAATTTGCAGCTAAAAAATCATAAAGCATAAAAAATAATGAGAAATGATGGTCCACTCAAAGAAACAAAATAATGCATCAGAAACCATGAATAAGTCACTACAGAATTTTGATATACAGAAAATAGTCAACAAGATAAAGAAAAACATGGACAAAGAACTAAGGAAACCAGGAAAATGATATATGAATAAAATTAGAATTTCAATAAGAAGAAATCATGAAAAGGAACCAGAGAAATTTTGGAGCTGTAAACCACAATAACTGAAATTTAAAATTCCCCAGAGGATTTTAAGAGCAGTTTGGAGCTGGCAGAAAAAATTCAGCAATCTTAAAGACAGGACAATTGAAATCCTATAGTCTTGGAGCAGAAAGAAAAAAAGAATGATGAAAGCATATAAAGCCTAAGAGACATGTGGACACCATTGAGAACACAAATATACACATCTTGGGAGTCTCATAAGGAAAAGAAAGAAAGGGATAGAAAAAATTATTGAGGAATTATTGGCTGATAGCTTCCAAAATTCAAGAAAAGACATTAATAAACACAACCAAGATACTCAAAAAACACCAAATAGGATAAAACCAAAGATATCACCCAGAGAGACATTATTATCAAACTGTCAAATGTCAACAACAAAGAGAGAATCCTTAAAGCAGGAAGAGAGAAGCAAAATTTCATGTGCAAAGGAGCCTCAATAAGTTTAAGATTTCTCAACAGAAACCATGGCTGCAAGAAGGTAGTGGAATGATATATTTAAAGTGTTGACAGCAAAAATTGCCAAACAAGAATTCTATATCTGGCAAAACTGTTCTTCAAAAGTGAGAGGAAGTAAGACATTCCCAGATAAACTAACGTTGAGGGAGTATATCACCACTTCTTGTCTAAAGGGTTGATTCATCAATAATATATAATAATTACAAACATATATGCACCTAACATTAGAGCCCCCAAAATAAATGAGGCAACCATTAACAGATTTGAAGGGAAGGGACAAACAGGGTTCTATGCTAATAGTAGGAAACTTCAACACACCATTTTCAATGATGGCTAGAACATCTAGACAGGAAATCAATAAAGAAATAGGCGTCTTGAACAATGCTATAAACAAATGCTTTACCTTTCAAAAGCAAAATACAAGTATTTCTCAAGTGCACATGGCTCATTCTCCATGATAGACCATATGTTAGGTCACAAAAAATTTTCAACACATTTAGAAAGATTAAAATCATAGAAAGTATCTTCTCTAAAAATGATGAAATGAAGCTAGAAATTAAGAAGAGAGGGAAAACTGGAAAATTCATGAATATGTAAAACAGAGCAATACCTTCTTAAACAACTAATAGATCAAAGAATAAATCACAAGAGAAATTAGGAAAAGGAGAAAGATATAAAATCATTAACCTAATCTCAACCTGGAGTAACTAGAAAAAGAACAAATTAAGTGCAAAATGAGCAGAAGGATGGAAATAAAAATTAGAGTGGATGACATAAATGACATAAAGAATAGAAAAACAATTGAGAGAATCAGCAAAATCAAAAATTGGTTATTTGAAAAGATCAATAGAACTGACAGACATTTAGGTAGACTGACAAAGAAAAAAACAGAGAAGAAACAAAAAATTAAAATCAGAAATGAAAGCAGGGACATTGCTGTAAACAGTACATAAATTTAAAAAGGGTAATATGAGGATGATATGGACAATTGTATGCCAATAAGTTAGATAACCTAGATGAAATGCCAGATTCCTAGAAACGTAAATTATTTAAACTGACTAAAGAATAAATAGAAGATAACAACAGATCAATAACAAAGAAAGAGACTGAATCAGTAATCAAAAACCTCTCAACAAAGATAAGTCCAGGATCAGATGGCTTCACTGATACCAAATATTTCAAGAAGAATTAACACCAATCCTGTCCTAACTCTTACAAAAAATTAAAGAGGCAAGAACACTTCATAACTCATTCCATGAGGCCAACATGACCCTAAGATCAAAGACAGATAAAGATATCACAAGAAAATAAAACTAAAGGCCAATTTCCCTTGTGAATATAGATGAAAAATCCTTAGCAAAATGCTAACAAACTAAATTCAGCAGCACATTAAAAGTATTGCACAACCTCACGGCAGGAAGCGGGTGTGGCGCAATGGATAGCGCACCGGTTTACCATATGAGAGGCCCCAGGTTCGCTTCCCGTCGCCTCCTTGTGAGGGCAGGCTGGCTCGTGCGGCGCCGTGGGCTGATGCGGCGGGACCTCGCAGCAGGGGGGAGATAAGCAGACACAGAGAGGACGCGCAGCGAATGGACACAGCAGCGCAGGCAGCAAGGGGGTGGGGGATAAATAAAAATAAAATAAATAAATCTTAAAAAAAAAGAAAAGAAAGGGAAGCGGGTGTGGCTCAGTGGATAGAGCTCCCGTTTACCATATGGGAGGCCCGGGTTCACGTCCCGAGGCCCTCCTTGTGAGGGCACGCCTGCCTGAGCGGTGCGGTGGGCTGATGCGGCAAGACCTCACGGCAAGGGGGAGATAAGCAGACACAGAGAAGACACGCAACGAATGGACACAGCAGCACAAGCAGCAAGGGGGGGATAAATAAAATAAAAATTAAAAAATCTTTAAAAAAAAAAAGTATTGCACACCATGACCAAGTGGTATTTATACCAGGAATGCAAGGGTGGGTCAACATAAGAAAATCAATCAATTTAATATATCACATTAATAGAATGAAGAGAAAACCACACAATTATCTCAATTGATGCAGAAAATGCAACTGACGTAAGCCAGTACCCATTCATGATAAAAATACTCAGAAAACTAGGAAATTAATGTAAATTCTTTAACATGATAAAGGGCTTATATGAAAAAATGCACAGCTATCATCATACCCAATGGTAAAAGGCTAAAAGCTTTCACTGTAAGATCAGGAACAAGACAAGGATATGTTCTTTCACCACTGCCTTTTGACATTTTTCCAGAAGTTCTAACCAGAGAATTAAGTAAGAAAAAGAAACAAAGTCATTCTAGTTAGAAAGTAAAAATAAAAACTATCCCTATTCACAGATAAAATGATCCTATAGACAGAAAATTCATAAGCAACTACAAGAAATCTACTAAAGTTAATAAATTAGTTCAGCAAAGTAGCAAGATCACTTGCTACTACAAGATCAACACACAGAAATTAGTTGTGTTTCTATGTACCAGCAATGAACAATCTGAGAGAAAATCAAGAAAACAATTCCATTCACAATTGCAATTAAAATAATAAAATATCTAGGAGTAAATTTAGCCAAGAGGTATAGGACCTGTGTACAGAAAACTACAAACATTGTTGAAAGAAATTAAAGAAAAGCTAAATAAAAGGAAATAGCTTCCATGTTCACAAATAGTTAATATTGTTAAGATGTGAATAATGCTCAAAGGATTTACAGATTCAAAATAATCCTAATCAAAATTTCTACAATCTTATTTTCAGAAATAGAAAAGCAAATCATCAAATTCGTATGGAAAGTCTAGTGGCCCAAATAGCCCAATCATTTTGAAAAAGAACAAAATTGGAGAACTCATAGTTCAGGATTTCAAAACATATTACAAAGTTACCACAATCAAAATAATGTTATGCTGATGTAAGACTGTCTTAGTTTTCCAAAGGCTGTTGATGCAAGATACCACAAATGGGTTGCTTTTTATAATAAGACATTTATTAGGTGTAAAAGCTTACAGTTTTGAGGCTATATAATGTTGAAATCAGAGATGCTTTCTCACCAAGGTCATCTGCTGGCAGATCCTGTAGACCTACAACATGGCAAGGCAAGATGGCAGCCAATCTCTGCCAAGATCCCTGCCTTCCCCTCAAGGCTCACTGCCCCCTAGGTTAGCTGTGGGTGATCAGACATATGTCCTGGAGCTGCTCCATGGGCCCAGTCCCTTAGGGGCCTCTCTCCCTGTCTCTGTGTTCTGCTGATTCCAGACTCTGGGACCTATTTCAGCCTCTCCAGGCTTCTCTGTCTTTCTGAAGCTATAGGCAAACCTGGAGTCCTCTCTCTTTCTCTGCTTTCTCCTTTCTCTCCCATGGCAGGATCAAAATGTTGGTTTCCTTTTTCTTTGTTTCTCTCTGTGTGTTCACAGCATATATATAGTATGTGCTGTATTGAATTATGTACCCCAATTATGTACCTCTCCAGCAAGAAGGCAGAAACCCAACCTGAGTCATGCCTTACTGAGGTTATCCAATCAAAGCAATCTAATCAAGTGATCTTATCAAAGTCCATTAACAGAATCTAATGCAGTCAAATGGTCTCACACCCACAAGAATGGGTTAGTTTTAAATCTTAATCTTTTTTGGGATTCACAAAAGAACTTGAAACTGTCACAAAGACCAAAGGAGTATACCTGAGAATTCAGAAATAAACTCATATGTCTATGGACAGTTGGGTTTTGACAAGGGTGCCAAGTTCACTCAATTGAGAAAGACTAGTCTTTTCAACAAATGGTTCTGGCAAAACTAGATACCCACATGCAGTGAAATGAAAGTGGACCTTTATCTTACACAATATACAAAAATTGACCCAAATTGGTCAATGACCTAAATATAAGAGCTAAAATTATAAAACTCATAGAAGAAAACTTAAAGGAGTATCTTTAAGACTTTGTATTAGGCAATGGATTTTTAGATTTTACCCCAAAAGCAGAAGCCAGAAAAGAAAAATAGATAAATTAGACTTCAAAATGAAAAGCTTTTGTGCATCAAAGGACATTATCAAGAAAATAAAAAGGCAACCTTTATAATGAAAGAAATTAGTTGCAAACTATATGTCTTAATTTCCTGCTTGCTAAAATACGTATGGGTTGGCTTAAACAACGGGAATATAATGATTCGAGGCTGGAAGAAGTCCAAAATCAAGTTGATACTTTTTCCCCAAAGACTGTGGCTTTCTGGAGCTGGCTGCCAGCAATCCTTGGTTCTTGGTTTTTCTGTCACATGGCAGTGCACATGGAACATGGCATATGGCAATGCCATCTCATTACTTTTCTGGGTTCTGTTAACTCCTGGCTTCTTCTCAAGACTTTCTTTTTCTATGTCTGAATTTCACCAGGTTTATAAAGTACTCCAGTAGTCCAGATTAAAGCCTAACATGATTCAGTTGTGCCACACTTTAACTGAAGTAACAGCTTCGACAGATACTATTTACAATGGGTCCGCACCCACCAGAATGTGGACCAGGACCGAGAATATGTCCAAATTGGGGTACAAAATTCAATACACTACACAATATATCTGGTAAGGACTTCAAATCCAGAATATATAGCACTCCTCCAACTCAACTTCAAAAAGATGAACAATCTAATTAAAAATGGGTAAAGGACATAAATAGACATTTCTCCAAAGAAAATATGTATATAGCTAATAAGTGCAAGAAAAGATGCTCAACATCATTAGCCACTAAGGAAATGCAAATCAAAACCACACAAAACCACAATGAGATACCACTTTACACCCATTAGGATAGTTACTATTAAAAAAAAATAAAAGAAAGAAAGAAAAGAAGTGTTGACAAGGATGTGGAGAAATAGGAACCCTTGTACATTTCTGGTGGGAATGTAAAATGGTGCAGCTGCTATGGAAAACAGTTTAATGGAGTTCTCAGAAAGTTAAATATAGAATTATCATAAGACCAAGCAAATCCACTTCTATTTATATACCCCAAAGAATTGAAAACAGGGACTCAGATACTTGCAAACCAAGTTCATAGCGACATTATTTTACAATAGCCAAAAGGTAGAAGCAACCCAAGTGTTCATCAACAGATGAATGGATAAACAAAATGGGACATATACATACAATGAATATTATTCAGTTGTTAAAATGAATGAAGTTTGTACATAGCACGGATGAACCTTGAAAACATCATATTCAGTAAAATAAGACAGATACCAAAGCACAAATATTCTAAGATTCCATATACATTAAATACTAAGAATGTCCAAGTTCATAGACACAGAAAATGGATACAGGTTGCCAGGGGTAAGGGTGCATGTGGAAATGGAAAGTTATTGCTTAATAGGTACAGTTTCTGTATTAGGTGTTGGAAAAGTTTTGGTAATGTCTGGTGGTGATCGTAGCACAAAATTGTAAATGTTATTAATACTACTGAATTATATACTTCAAAGTGCTTAAAATGGAAAATTTTATCTTCCAAATATGTTACCACAATAATTTTTTTTAAAGATCATTTTCCCTCTCCTAACAAATTGTTCCTGGAAAAGCTTTCAAATTTTGCAAGATATAGGAGAACAGTTAGAAAATAAACAGTTCTGCAACATGTTTAAATGTGTTTTCTCCTATTCTTATGGAGCCTTGCCTCCACTTCTGGCTCCTTTTGGGGAACATTTGCATCCTTTTTTATAATACAGCTACAACATCTGAAGGCTATATGTTTCATTATCTCCAGAAAAGCACTAAATTGGAAAGAAAAAAACTTGTTGCATTATATTTTTTACATTCTCCGGTTGTCCATCAAAAGATCTGTGCTAAAATCTATACTGGGTCTAGCATATGAAGAACCCACTTTTCCAATATGGTCTGGACAAGTTTCTCCTTGCTCATCTGCTTTTACAACACTTCCTCCTCCTCCCAAGGACTTCAGTGTAATGGGATTTTGCTTAGAAACTGGTCTAAGTAGCCTGCACTTTATTGCTGATGTAAAATGCAATAATTCTTTATGATTGAAATAACTATACATAAACATAGTGGGTATCAGTAACACAGCATTTTACAAAGAGATTTCAAAGCAGTTTCTGTGCAAGAAGTAGAAATTTAATTTACATTAAATACAGATACTACCAATTCATGAAATCCTGGAATGGGAAGAGAGGAAACGGGGGATATATTGTTTCCCGGGTGCCTAGAGGGTAGTTGTTTACTATTCACCTGCCAAGGAGAGAAGTGAACTGAAAAGAAAAGTGCTTACCCAAAGCTGCCATGGGTATGTAAATGCTTCTGGAATTTTTCCAATGATTTTAACCAAATATCCAACCCATAACAACTATTCCCTGTGGCACCGTTGAAGCAGACTGCAGTTACACATTATAAATGGAAGCCAAATCACACACTTATGTAAAATGACTAGTATTGCAGAAAAACAAGTTATGTATTTAATAAGCAATCTCAAGCTTGTAATGTAGTGAAACCCACTTGTAATTTCTGTCATAGATTTTTTTTTTTTTGCCCTTCCACACTCTTCATTTATAAAGCTCTCTACAAGGCTTTTATAAAAATCAACTTAGCCAATATACCATCACTACAATTTTCTTTGCCTATGCTTTTGAAAAACTGTGCAGCCATTCACAAATATTAGTCATATCAAAATGCATGAAATGTGGTTGTACAACATTCCTTGAAACATGGTTTTTGCTTATGAAAAATGTACATTAAAGAACGAGTCTCTCAATATGTGTTATACTCCATATAAACATGCCTTCTATCTTTTCCAACCTGTGGGATTCTTTTACAAACAAAAGCCATTTATCTGGATTTTGTCTACCAGATGAAGGCTATTATAGTTCATCATATTGACATTTACTACTTCATGATTCTGAATACTTTAATGAAGTAGCATAATGGGCATTTTTCCCAATTAAACATCAGGTTATCATTAAAAATTAAAATACTGGATATGCCAGTCAATTCCAAAACAGCCTAATCTGAAATCCCTCCAGCAAATCTCAACTGTCCATTCAAAGATAAAAGTGTTGCCTTTTAGAAAAGCCTAGTTGGATCCCCTGTCTTCTAAATAACATTATTAATTACTATGACATTTTACTTTTCTTTAATTAGATAATTATCTAACTCAATTTGAGCTATTTGTAAATACATTTTCATCCATCCAACTCCTCAGAATTTATTATATTGCTTAACAGGAATCTAAATAGTGTTCTCCCTAAGACAGGGAAATAATTCTTATATTAATAATGAATTTCCCTGTGAGAGAATGCTACAAAAAATTTTTCTCAAATTAACTTATTTGAAAAAAAAAAGCAGTATTTTGCCCACAAATGCATATTGGCTTAGGTTTTCAGGACATTTTAGATTTATTCTTAACTTTGGCTTTCTGTTCAAGCCAAAAAAAGATCATCTTCTTCCTGAGGATTTTTCTCCCCTTTTGCTGATTAGCTATAGAATGAGGAGAAGCACCTGACGGTCCACATTAAGAAGGATGCTAAGCGGTTTACAAGTCTCAGTAATTAATGACTATTTTTAACACAAAGAATATAGACTGGCTTCTTCCATCTATCTGAAACTCAATGTAAGCCCCTATAAGCCTCAATGCAGCATAATTGGTGCAATAGAGCTGAAAATGAGATGGAGGATATAATGCAGTTTCAGTAATCCTGCCTTTAGCTAAAATGGAACAGTAGAAGCCCTTGGCAGCCTCAAATGTTGTTGCCACTAAGATTTAAAGCCAGCCAGCTGTCTAGTATTACTTGTGAAGCCCACAACACTGTTTATATCCTTAAATAGAGTTCAAATGTTTTAAATAATGATATTTATGAGAATGATTTCACGTGGTTATCAATTTACTCCCCAGCCTTTTGCCTCTAATTGGGTATTTTCTCTGATTAGGAACAATCATGGACTGTGTACTTGTATCTGTTTTTATTCTGACCATCCTGTGCTTATAACATGCTCTCAGACCTCTTGGGATGAACAAATGGGTTTTGCTTTCCTAGTGTTGTTATTTTAAAAAGCTCACTTTCTTGTAAATCATAATATGCTAATAATGTCTGGAGACTCAATTGAGAAAATGAAAAAGCTTCACATTCATGAAGCCTAAGTGAGACCAGGATAAGTACTGGGTAATGCGTTTGTTTTAGATTTGTGACCATTCCTTCTACATCCCGGATAGCATTTCATTGTCTAAACCAGCCATAATCACAAAAAAACTCCTGGTGGATTTATACAATATAACTGAAAACACTCAAAACAAAAAAGCAAGCAAAGTGGGGGGATCTCCCCTAGCAGCATCTTCCATAAGTATTATGTAACAGCTGCTTGTCACCTCTCTGTAAATATCAAAAGGTGGAAATTTTTCTAAAGGTACCTTGTTTTAGTTTGCTTAAGGCTGCCGAGAAATTGGCTGGCTTTTACAATGAGAGTTTATTGGCTTGCAAGGTCATGGTTCTGAGGCTGAGAAAATTGTCCAAATCAAGGCATCAACAGGTGATGCTCTCTCCCCAAAGACTGGACTCCTCTGTCACAGTCTGCCAGTCTCTGTCTTCTCTGGCTATGTTGCTCTCAGCTTCTGGCTGCTCTATCTGTGACTTTCTCAGCTTCCATGGATTCCTCTCTGAGCTCCTGTGGTCTTTTCTCTCTGTGTATCTCTCCATATTCTTCCTATTTCTAAAGAACTCCAACAAGAGGATTAAGACCAACCCTAGGTCACATGGTACTGAAGTAATCTAATCAAAGGCCCTTAAATGATGTAATTTAACCAAAATTTCCCTCTTACAATAGTTTCACACCAATAGACAAGGATTAGCTGTAAGGACATGACCTTTTCTGGGGTACACACAGTCTCAAATTACCACACTCCACTGTTCGGACCCCAAAAGACATCCCCTTTCCATATGCAAATACATTCATTCCATCACGATATCCCAAAGCTTTAAATCCTTTTAAGAGCAATATTAAGTACAAAGTCTCATCAAAAATTGATTATAGGGATGGTCTGTCACATACTCAAGAGGTATGTGGTAGTTTGAGTATATGACAAACATTTAGAAATCAAAAAATTCCTCAGGAAAATAAAAGATTCCTCAAAGAAACCAAATAAAATAAGATTAATAAAGGGTATGGTTAAATTTAGTAAAATATTGTAGATAGATCTATTGATACACAGAAGGCAGATGTAGTTAAAATATTTTAAGAATTATTATAGATGATTGCTTTAGTTTCTTTATTGCTAAAGCAAATACTATACAAGGGGTTGTCTTTTAAAAATGGCAATTTATTGGCTCGCAGTTTTGAGGCTAGAAGTCCAAAATCAAAGCTTCATCAAGGTGAAGCTTTCTTCCAAAAGAATGGATTTCTGGGGCTGGCTGCCAGTGATCCTTGTCCTTGGCTCCTCTGTCCCATGGCATTGCACATGGTGGCCTCTCCTGGCCTCTCCTTCCTCTTTGTTTTTTTTATTTTTTATTTTTTTTTGTACCGGTGGCTGGGGATTGAACTTGGGACCTTGTATGTGGAAGCCAGCACTCAACCACCAAGCCACATCAGCTTCCCTGAGTTGGTTTTATCATTTGTTTTCCTTGTTATTTATTTTTGCTTTTTACAGGAGGCACCAGGAACTGAACCCAGGACCTCCCAAGTAGGAGGTGGGTGCTAAACTGCTTGAGCCACATCCACTCCCCTCTCCTTCCTCTTATGGGTTCCTCTGACATTCAGCTTCTGGCTACTCCCTCTGGCCTTCTCTCTCTCTCTGTGAACTTACTTGTAAAGCCTTCAACAATAGGATTAAGACACATTCCCAATCAGCTGGGTCATACCTTAACTGAAATAAACTTATCAAAAGAGCCCATTTATATGAGGTCAAACTCAGGAATTGACCAAGTCTAAAAACATGTTTTTCTAGGGTACATAGCTCCAAACTACCACAATGATGAAATCCTATATCCAAAGATTACCTATTACATTACCCCATTATATGACAAGGGGATTCCAAAGTGTTTTGCAGTCATTTCTCCTGATAGCCATCTTCTATTATCCAGTTCACAGTCTCAGGATTCCTGACTAGGGAGAACAAGTTCACAAGGAGCTATTGAAGAGAGTCCAAAAATGATTCAAATTCCAACTTTTGAATGAAAAACAAAGTGAACCAACATAAAACTTAAATTCACTCATGGTAAACAGAATACTCATCATAACAGGACATAATTAGGTATTATCTATTATTTTCCCATGACAAGTCTTACAAGGTACTTGTGATCTGAATTGTTTGATTTCCTATAGCATAGATGTAGGCACACAATATAATTTCCTCTAAACATCAAGCTGAATACTATTAAGATACAAAGTTACAATATCTAAGCAATAATACAGAGGTGATAGAGAATTGTGGTTAAGATTGCAGGACTGTGGAGTTAGATTGACTGGGAGGCATTTCTAATTCTTCCAATTACCAGCTGTGTGGGTTTAGCAAGTTTTTTCACTTAATTTATAAAATGAGGATAGTAGCAGAAACTGCCTTTATGGAATTTTGAGATGAGTAAATGAGTTAATGCATAGAAATTCTTAGAACAGTAGTTGTATAAAAGAAGAACTCAATAAATATTAGCTTTTTTAATATTATTAAATAATGTCTTTCATTGTATATTTGTTTGTGTGTGTGTTGCAAGACATTTTGTTTGCAAAAAATTTTCGCAATTATCATTTGATCATCTACCAGCAAGCTCATAAGGTAGTAAAGATCATTATTATTTAATAAACGAGTAAACAGAAGCCCAAATATGTATGTTATTGTCCCAAGGTCACTGTGGTGGTTTTGAACTGTATGTACCTCCAGAAAATCATATTCTTAAAGCTAATCCATTCCGTGGGTGTAAGTCTATTGTAAGTAGGAATTTTGATTAGGTTACTTCAGTTAAGATGTGACTCAAGATGGGTCTTAATCCACTTACTGGAGTCCTCTTTATAAAGGGGATGAATATGGAGAGAGGAGAAAAGGCCACAGAAGCAAGAAGCTAAAGGCAACCAAACCCAGAAGAGAAGAGAGAGCCAGCAGGTGTCACCATGTGCTTTGCCATGTGACATAAGAGTCCAAGGTCCCTGGCAGCCAATCTTCAGGGAGAAAGCATTGCCTGATGATGCCTTGATTTGGACATTTTCACAGCCTAGGAACCTTAATCTTGTAAGCTAATACAATCCCATTGTTAAAAGCCAACCTATGGGGGAGAAGGGCAAGATGGCAGCAGAGTAAGGAGCTCCTAGAGTCAGCTCATCCTACAGGGCAGTTAGTAATCACCCAGAGCTATTTAAAGCACCTGTTTGGGGCCCCAGTAGACCAGAAGAGTATCCTGCAACATCCCTGAAAGTATAGAAGGTGGAGACTGCCCATCTGCGGAGAAGATTCGTGAGTAGAGCACTCCAGGCTGCAGAGGCTTGTGCCCATGGCACAAGCCCCCTCAGGAGCTATTCTATGGCTGGAGTTGGAAACTCCATTTGCCATAAATGGAGGAAGAAGAGACAGTTGGCCACTGACTTCAGCTACTGATTAGTAAACTCAGCTGGCTAACGTATAATCCTAAGAACAGCTGAAGTTTGAACCTGTCCAAGTTGGAAAGAGGCCAGTAGCCACCATTTTGACTCCACCCGTGACATGATGGAAAGTGGGACTGACAGAATATTAAAATGAAGTTAGGGACTGGCTCTTTCCACTAAGATTGGATTGCAGCCCTACCCTAGGCTCCAGCCTCACCTCCGGCAGGAAGGAAGCTGGGGGTGGGGGAGGAGGGGGACCTGTACCAGCCTCTCCTAGTAACCGCAGGTGCTTTCGACTGGCACAGACTGAATAGTTGGACACCAGGGACTCCATCCCCACACCCCAATAAGATAGGAGAGGAGCTGTGTTTCCTCGGCCTTTCTGGGTAACTGCATATGTTTTCAGCCCACACAAAATAATTTGTTGAACACCTTCTATTCCATTTCCAATTCTGCCCTCCCCTCATAGGATAGGAGGGGGCTGGTGTTTCCTTGGCCTCTCAGGGCAATGGCAGACACTTTTGGCCTGCACAAACTCAACTCTTGGGAACCTGTGGTTCCACCCCATGCCCAATAGGACAAGAGAGGAACTGTGTTTCCCCAGCATCTCTGGGTAACTGCAGGTGCTTTTGGCTCACACACACTGAATAGTCAGACACATGTAGCTCCACCCCCACCCCCAAGTAGGATAGGAGGGGAGATGGGTTTCCTCAGCCTTTCCAGGCAATGGCAGGCACCTATAGGCTGCACAGCTTGGACTGGTGGGTCCTGTGGATCCACCCCCTTCCCCCAAGAGGAAAGGAGGGGGCTGGTGTTTCCACAGCCTTTATGGGCAATAGCAGGCACTTTCAACCAGCACAGACTGAACTGCTGGGCGCCTGTGGATCCACCCCAACCACCAAGATAAGAGGAGGCTTGTGTTTCCTCAGCCTCCCTGAGCATTGGCAGGCACTTTTGGCATGCACAAACTAGACTATTGGACTCCTGCGGATCCAAACCCACCCCCTAATAGGGGAGGAGGGTTCTTGTGTCTCCACAGCCTCTCCAGGCAACAATGGATACTTTCAGCCTACAGGGACTGAACTGTTGGGCACCTTTGGATCCACACAAAATGGTTTGTTGAGCACCTTCTGTTCCATTTCCACCTCTGAAACAGGAGGGGGCTGATGTTCCCTTAGCCTTTCCAGGCAACATCAGGCACTTTGGACCTACAGAGACTGAAATGTTGGGTATCAGTGGTTCTGTTCCCACTCTCTAAAAGGCAGAAGGGACAGTACTCCCTCAGCCTCTCAGGACTTATTCGGCTCATACAGATTAGATTGTTGGGCACTCCAGAGGGTTCATTCCCACCCCTGATGGGAGGGAGGGGGCAGTGCTATATCAGTCTTCCTGGGCAACTGCAGTCATTTTAGACCCACATGACATATTTTGCTGCTCACATGTGCAGCTCCATCCCTGCTCCAGGTAGAGGAGGATGGGGAGTGAAACTTCAACAGTCTCTCCAGGCAACTACAGACAGTCTTGTCCTACACAACTTGGATTATTTCACACGGCTGCAGCTCTATCCATACCCCTTGCAGAGAAGAAAGGTGGGAGAAGCTTCATCAATTCCTGGGGCAATGCGGGCAGCTCCAGCCTCCATAGCTTACAGCACTAACTACATCCTCAGCTCCTACTATACAACCAGCAAGGGAGAAAGGGCAAGAAAGCCCTAAACTAAAAAGAGAAACTGCACCCAGAATAAACACATCTAGTAAGCTCAATGCCAGGACACCAACAAAAAATTACAATCCATACCAAGAAACAAGAAGACATGACCCAGTTAAAGGAACAAGATAAGCCTCCAGATGACATAAAGGAGTTGAGACAAGTAATTATAGATGTTCAAACAAATCTCCTTAATAAATTCAATGAGATGTCTAAAGAGATTAAGGGCATTAAGAAGACACTGGGTGAGCACAAAGAAGAATTTAAAAGCACACATAGAAAAACAGCAGATATTATGAGAATGAAAGGCACAATAAGTGAAATTAAAAAGGAGTCATATAACAGCAGATTTGAGGAGGCAGAAGAAAGAATCAGTTAGTTTGAAGACATGGCCACCAAAAGCAAACATAGAAAAGAATAGATGAAGAAAAGAAAAGAAAAAATTGAACAGGGTTTCAGGAACTAAATGAAAGCAAGAGACATGCAAACATACATGTCAGGGTGTCCCAGAATAAGAGAAGAAAAAAGGGGCAGAAGGAATATTTGAAGAAATAATGGTAAAAAATATCCCAACCCTACTGAAGGACATAGATATCCATGCCAAGAAGCACAATGTACTTCCATCCGAATAAAGCCAAATAGACCAACTCCAAGACACACACTAATCAGAATGTCAAATGCCAAAGACAAAGAGAGAATTTTGAGAGCAGCAAGAGAAAAGCGATGCATAATACCTAAGGAATACCCAGTAAGATTAAATGCCAATTTCTCATCAGAAACCATGGAGGCAAGAAGGCAGTGATATGATATATTTAAGATACTGCAAGGGAAAAAAAAACTGCCAACCAAGAATCTTATATCTGGCAAGATTGTCTTTCAAAAATGAGGGTGAGTTTAGAATATTCACAGATATACAGAAACTGCAAGCATTTATAACAGACACTAGCTTTGCAGGAAATACTAAAGGGAGTGCTAAAGCCTGAAAAGAAAAGACAGGAGACAGAGGCTTGGAATAGAGTCTAGAAATGAAGATTATATCAGTAACTAAAAATGTCAAAAGTGTGGTGAAAAAAAGATATGACAGGTAAAACCTAAAGGTCAAAATGGTTGAAATAAGAACTGCCTTTACAGTAATAACATTGAATGTTAATGGATTAAACTTTCCAATCAAAAAACACAGACTGGCAGAATGGACAAGAAAATATGAGCCATCTATATGCTGTCTGCAAGAGACTCACCTTAGATTCAAGGATACCAATAGATTGAAAATGAA
>JAQZBX010036879.1:0-24017 GCA_029593785.1 Cabassous unicinctus
CTGTCCCCTTAAGAACATTAATTTCCTCCTGTTTTAAGTGTGGTTTTAAGAAACACCAAAAGAAAGTGCAAAAGGAAGTTTTTGAAAGAATATAGATAAAACTTCACATAGCGTCTTTCACATAAGTATATCACAAAATGCTTTCCTTATTCAATAAGCATATAATACACAAACATCTGTGAGCCCCTATTTGGTCCCAAATTTTAAGGTCGACGCCTTCAGTATTTCCCTCACCTCTCTATCGCAAATTATTTGCATCAGTAAAAAGTCACTGAAGGTGTAACAGAAGTCTCCTTTGTTCCACTCTGCCACTATAAAAAAGCTATTTTCCATAAATAGCAAGGGGCCAAGCAAACTAAAGCTATTTAAGTACTGGAACTGAAAACATAACTTAATTTTTCCAAATTTTGGCTTGAAATTGTGTTCTTCAATTCTCATGATCAGTAATTATTGAAGGTCACTTGACCTCAACTAAAGAAAACAGCAAGATTTAAAGTTACATGGAGTCTACTATTATGAAAACTACTAAGAAGAGATGGTTTTAGAATTTAATTGTTCTGCACATTGACAAGGAACAATAAGGAGTTACAAATTCTGAGTGGAGAGTCAACTATTGCTCAAAGTCAATTTTCTAAAAGTCAGCCAATTAGTTTATCATCTAAGCTACCAAAACAGAGCCCCAAGTGTTAACAGTATGAGGCATAAACTTCCTACTCCCAGTATAAGATATTTACTTATAAGCAGGACTCATCATATGCTAATGCTGCAGCAAATCTCATTTTCTATTAGAGTTCACAGAAGTACTAACATAGGGTGACAAAACAAAACACCTATGGATAATAAAAGGACTAAAACTAAGAAATATTTGGCCATAAAATAAAATTTGGGAAAAGCTAAAAATACACTTTAAATTCTCGCCAAAAAATGCTAAGCACTGCTCTAATGTTCGATTCCTTTAAAATGAAATGGCATTTCAGTTTAAGCTCAACACTTACAGATCAACTTATCTAATTACTAAATGCAAAACAAATCAAACCTAGACATAACAGCTGCTGCTGTTGTGTAACATCACAGTCTACTACGCCTTTTCCATTATACTGCATCTGTCAAGGACAAGGAGCAAGTCATAGGCACCTTTGTATTCCTTGCACGTAAGTACAGTGGCTGGCATACAGGAGGTGCTCAACAGGTATTTGTTGAATACCTTGTTGAATATTGGCTTATGACATGGCAAAGAGCCCAAAGATTGTCTTATTCTACTAGCATTACTTAGATAGCCTCACTCCAGAAACCAGTTATGAAGCATCTTTCCCAATTTCTAAACATACCCTTGTCAAAAAGTTGGACATGACTTGAATCATTTCCTTTAAACATTTTTGTAAAGCATTTTGAGAAATCAAGGATGAAAGGCGCTATAAGTGCAAAATAATATTTCAAGACAGTTCAGCAAAGATGCTATTTTTCTATGATGACGGAACAGCTGTGCTAGTTTGAGGTGAATAGCCCCAGGGCTAATCTTCTCACTCTCATTATTAACAGAACAATAGGATTCTATGACTTTTGACAAAGATGTCATCACTTTATATAGTTTGCATTCTGTTAATTACTTTCTATAAACTAAGTGACAGAAAATGAAATTAAGCCACTTATTCTACATAAACCAAAACTTTATCAAAGTTTTTCATTTTACAAGTCATGTTCAAAAAACACACACAAATTAGCATTTTGTACACAAAGGTTTATTTCTCAATTAAACATTCCCTTTAAACACAAGGAATGAATTCTAAATCTTCATAAAGATGAATTAAAAATGAAATCCCTCCAGTATAGTGTGTGTGCAATCACTGTATTCCTGGTCACTACTGGCATTTACTGTTTAACATCAAAAACAAAGACAGGTTATTTAAAAATCATGCTACTGGATTTCTAGCTCTTCCTCTATGACCAGTTCTACACTGATCTGCAATGTTTAAAAGTTGACATCACCAAATCGAAGCAAGTTTAAGGTGTGAAACAGCTGTGCATTAAACACAAAATAAACAATAAAATTATAAGATATAGTCAAGTTCATAACGAATATAGGTGTTCTTATCATCATTGTAGATTCTCGGGTAATGTGCTATGAGAGCATCCTGTGAACCAATGTAGATGGAGTTGTAAATTTTCCAATACACATCTCTGACTTTCCTGGCTGGATGAAACAGACCCTAGAATGATTGAAAGGTTACGTTATTTCAATTTTAGAAAACTTATATAACCATAATACAATTAAGAGACAAACTGGAAAGATATGCTAAAAATATTTCCTTTTAAGAAGAAAAAACCCTGACAAGTGCACAAAACTACAGTGGGAACAAAATCTAGGCCCCTCTTAGCCCCACAATTGTTTTCCCATTTGTCACAATATAATCTATTGGTAATCAGAATAGTAACTTAATTCAACACATAAAACTAAAACTAAATTACTTTTCTCATTGAATAATCTTTTAAAATCATTAACCTACCTGTAAACAATACTGCAACATTCTACATGGTCCAATAGCAACTCTCAGGCCCTCTAGGGCTCCCATAACTGCCTGAATCACATGGGGAGAAGTCTCAAACACGTTGGGCCATACATAGTTCAGCAAGTGATTCAGCGAATCTTCACAACCAAATCCATAAACGCCAAGTGACATGTGCTGCACCACTGCACTAGCAGTCTGTCTGTGTACAAGGTCCCTGCAATGGCAGAAAAAATCCTTGTTAAAAGTAAAAGGAAATATTCACCTGCACATTAAAAATTAAATTCTTTCAGTGCACAGAACATTCGCAGAGTTATCCTAACACTCCCTGTAACTGATATATCCCTGAGGAGAAACATATTCTACTTGAGAACTTTTGCTTTAATGACTCAATCCTCACTATGGCTAGGAATAAGCCATATTTTCTTATTAACCTTTAAAAGGAATATGAGCAAAGAGCCCAGTGCACTGCACATTTTAATATGCTATTAAAGAGGACATTTGTGACTCTTACACATATGATTTAAAAGTAATACCTCACTTTAACTCTATAAATTTGAAATCTTTGATACTGTATATAACAGTTAACTAAATTAAAATTAAATGTGAGGGAGCGGATATGGCTCAAGCAGTTGAGTGCCTGATTCCCACATGCGAGGGAGGTCCTGGGTTCCATTCCGGTGCCTCCGAAGAAAACAAAAACAAACGAAAAAACCAATTCAGGGGAGCTGATGTGGCTCAGCTGTTGAACATACAAGGTCCGGGGTTCAATACCTGGCCCCCAGTACAGCCAAAAAAAAAAAAAATATATATATCTCAAGTTTTATAGCTTAAAAATTAAATAAATGTGCAAAAATGGCCAGAAGTAGCATTCTGGCAAGTAGCATAGAGATTGAGAAGTGATGAATTTTCTTGTTTGTTTTTATTATTATTATTGAAATAATCAACATGCTCTTAATGATTTAAGTGATGAATACACAACTATGTAATTATACCAAATACCACTGATTGTTCACTTTGGATGAACTGTATGCTTAATTAATATGTATTAATAAAACTAATTTGTTTAAAAAATTAAATCCCTCTCCTTATAAATTTTAAGTTTTATTCAAGAAAAAACAAAATTTGGGGAGAGGGAAAAAAGGGAGCAATACTTTTTTCACATCTACAGAAATGATCATCTATGTTAACTGAACTTACGTTTACGACAAATCATTTGATTAATTCATTCCACAACTGAGTACAGGCATCAAATAACATACTGCGGAGGTGTGTGATGGGTATAAAAATGAGTTCACACTCTCCACCTCAAAGGCATGAGAAAAAAATACTGTAATTTACTAGCATCCAGTTCTCTTATTTTATTAAAAAATCTAATCTATTTAGCATCACAGTTTAACAGTGTTTTGCCTCATTAATAAACTTTCCAACTAAACTATTGTTTCTTTTCATGCAGTTATTTTTTGATGAAGTTAATACCTCAACTTATTAGTGCACAGAACATAATTTTTAACTGCAAGTCACATACATCAATGACAGCACTCAGGCAGAGCTCATTTGGGAATATGGAGCAAGGTTTATTTACCCCAATCATTTTACTCAGCCCCAAGTGGCTAAGCTTTTACAGAGCACAATTCTTATTCTGTCCCCATCACATGTACCTTCTGATAACTTACTGAACCCTGTCAAGTCTCCCTGCTGGAAGGTTATTAATGAGTAAGTTTAATCTGTTCACAGAAGTAGCTGAAAGAGGCTCTCTAACTTGGGTAGCTTTCTCTCCTAAAAAACAAAGGGCCAGTAAAACAGTCCTTTCTCTTACTACTTGGGCCCTGTACTTTTCCTTACACTTTCTTCAGTTACTTTTGTGTTCAAGGCCACATGTCAGTCTATATGGCTGACACTATCAGAAACCTGTCAAATAAGCAGTTTTGTATATATGGTCACCGTGTGAATAACAAGGGGCCTGCAATGGAATAGTGTGGCTCTGTTAAGTAATTCAAAAAGCTTAACAAAAATCTTTATTTTACCTGCAATAAAAAGCTAAAAAAGAGTAAGTCACTTAGCTCACCCTCATCACTTCCTCTAACTGACTAAGTTTTGTTGTTTTGTTTTTTTTTTAAGATTTATTTATTTTATTTTTATTTATCCCCACCCTTGCTGCCCGTGCTGCTGTGTCCATTCGCTGCGTGTCTTCTCTGTGTCTGCTTATCTCCCCCTTGCTGTGAGGTCTTGCCGCATCAGCCCACGGCGCCACGCGAGCCGGCCTGCCCTCACAAGGAGGCAACGGGAAGCGAACCCGGGGCCTCTCATATGGTAAACGGGTGCTCTATCCATTGCGCCACACCCGCTTCCTGCCGTGAGGTTGAGGTTGCTGCATCAGCCCACCGCACCACTCAGGCCGGCGTGCCCTCACAAGGAGGCCTCGGGACGCGAACCCGGGCCTCCCATATGGTAAACGGGGGCTCTATCCACTGCGCTTCCCTGATTAAGTTTTAAAACAAAAGTTAATCAATTGTTGCTTTACAAAATGCATTTAGACTTACAGGTATAAAAGGAGATCAAAGAGGGGGACACGGAAACTTGGAAGAGAAAACTTTGGGAACCACAAATAGCATATATTATTACTTGATGATGGTAACAGTCATATTTATAGATTAATAAAAACTCAGGCTAGAATCTCCTTTCTTTAAATGTATCACAACAGACAGGTCTTCTAATAATTATCTCAGTAAGTTCTAAAACAAACAATTATAATTGGGAAGCGGGTGTGGCTCAATCGATGGAGCTCCCGTTTACCATATGGGAGGCCCCGGGAAGCGGGCAGGCTGGCCCGCGTGGCGCGGTGGGCTGATGCAGCAAGACCTCACAGCAAAGGGGGAGATAAGCGGACACAGAGAAAATGCACAACAAATGGACACAGCAAACACAAGCAGCAAGGGGGGGATAAATAAATAAATAAATAAATCTTTAAAAAAAAAAAAAAGAATTATAATTATTTTTCTTGCATTTAGTTCAAGTCACTTACCTATCCATTAAAGCATCTTCAAGTAATGGTGTTACAGCATAAATGTAGTCTTTTCCCATTTCACCAATATATTCAAACAAGAAGGAAAGTGATTTTAACACTCCATTTTGAACATTCAGTTCAGGAACTCTGTACTCATTCATTAAGGCAGGAAGTACTGTGAAAGGTGAACACGTTTCGGCAACAATAGCTATTGCTACAGTGGTACAAACTCTGTTCTGCCTTTCCTGAACTTTGAGGTTGTTTAAAAGTGTAGCCAATACATCATGAGGGCTGAAAAGAACAAATGTGTTAGCAAACTGTTAGATTACAAATTAAAATTTTTTCAGATGCATTTTTTCTTTTTACTTAGCATGTAATATACATGACTAGGCATAAATATAAGCTTAATAGCTGCCTATGAAAAGATAGCCCCATATTCTTACAAGACTCAGAAGTGTTTTTAACTTTTTAATAACTTCTGATTATGCACAAATTACTTTATGAAAGTAGTTACTGGGAACTAAACAATTTTATGATAAAATGCAATACTTATAAGGCACTGGCATTGTTTCTACTTAACTTATTTGTCAGTTTTAAAGAAAAAAGTTAATCCAAATGGATTCATTTTCAAACATAACTTTCCATCTTTAGTTTCATTTCCAAAAATGTAAAGAAATTTACTTAAATATTTAAGTTGAATAATTCTCTGAACAATCAAAACATGGGCACCAGAACTAGGCAACCTCTGACCACTGTGGTCTCCCATGCCCTAACATACAAAATGTTTTCCTTTTCTTATCTTCCCTCCCATTCTCCCCTTTTAAAAGCCATTTATTTTGCCACAAACTTAGAGGGACTCTGGGGCTAAAAAGTGCAGAAGAAGTGCAGACAGCTATTATGTGTCATTTCCTTCACTACATCACCACTGAAATAATAAATATAACTGCCTACCAAAGAGAGGAAGGGGTAGGGTGGCAACAGGGAAGAAAACTCTACCTAATTAATCTGACTTTTATAGGTTATATTTCTTAAAAATACTTTCTTAATTACTAAGCCACACATAGTATCTTATTTCTTACAATAACAGTTTCTCCCAGTTTGGTTCTGACGGAGTGTAAACAAATAACCAAACATTATCTAATAAAGCAGCTATAAATAGAGTCTCTGGATTAATCTTAGAATATTCCCTAGAATAACATTTTTAAAACACATAAAGCATTAATATGAGACTTGAATTGTGCTGATTATGATATTAACAACTGGTCTTCATATTTTAAACAATACCTTAAAAAGAATGAACAAAAATTTGCAATTATTCTGGGCATAGTACAATTTGCCTCCTTCAAAATATTTCTAGTGTTATTATAGGAAACTTTAAAGTCTCTATTTTAATTCAATTTAAAATTTAAGAAAATATTTTAAAATTTGGAAGGTTAGTGGTTAAATGAAGTGCTTTCTCAACTGCATAATTCATACCATGCCTCAAAAAGATCTCTAGAGATATATAAGTTTTTTCTCAATACTATAAAACGTTTATTATAAAGTGAAAAAATATGGAAATGATACTCACCCAATGGCCTTTGCAATATAACCAAAGGTGTTGACTGTGGCTCTACGGATAGCTTTTTTGTGAGCTTTTAAAAGCTCTAAAAGCTCAAAGCAAATCCTCATCCATTCTCTTGCAGAGACATATTCAGCTCCCCTAATTAAAAAAATAAAAATTAATTTTTGTGACATCAAAAAGTTTTAAAGCATAAATTTGCACATTCTGCTCTCAAAACATTAGCTCATTTCAAATACTAAATAAAAATTATTACTGCTCTTCAGAAAAGCTAATACAGTCTTAAAACCATATTGCCGGGAAGCAGATGTGGCTCAAGCAGTTGAGCGCCTGCTTCCCACACGGGAGGTCCCAGGTTCAGTTCCCAGTGCCTCCTAAGAAAAAAAAACAAAAACAAACAACAAGCAAAACTAATGAAAAAACCAGCTCAGGGGAGCTGGTGTGGTCTGTGGTTGAACCCGGCTTCCCACATACGAGGTCCTGGGTTCAATCCCCGACCCTGGTATCTCAAAAAGCAAGACAAAAAAAAAAAACATATTGCCACCTCCCATTACCATCCAAATAGAAATTTCACTGAAAATATTAATACTGGAAGGCCTGAAAATATTTATTTATAATAGCCACACTAAGATAGGTGAGTAAAAAGAAGCTAAAATCAAATACAGAAACTGCTTATAGAAACGTTTAAGTAACCTGTTTACCTGTCAGCAATACGTCCAACAAGATCAATACAATTCTCTTGTACTTTTTCGTGCCTGTTCTTTAAGATGGGGGTGAGTCTTGGCAACAGATCTTTAATTGGTGGAGTCATCTTATGCATACCTATTTAATAGAGGCCAACAAACAATTAATATTTGAACTGCAACCTTTGTTTATTTTTTCTTTTTAGTTAGCAATGTAATATACATGACTAGGCATAAATATAAACTTAATAGCTGCCTATGGAAAGAGAGCCCCAGATTCTGACCAGACTCAGAAGTGTTTTTAACTTTTTATTAACTTCTGATTATGCACAGAAATGAAAGAAATTAATGAAGTGATTTTTTAAATGATGGATACTTAACAAAAAAGTTTTATTTGGTTTTGAAATGTATTTGTAACTGACATTTGAATATGGGGACGGCTTATGTTCCGGCCGTACGCAACAATGTAAGCCAGAGGTAGACATATAAATTAAAGCAAAATTTTCCAGAAAGGGCCCCCTTACCCTTTAACTGCAAAACAAACAGATCTCCAGTCTCCCTGCAATGCAGGGCATACTTGGATGGTATTTACACCTATGAAGAGAGAAAAAAGGAGGCAGCTGGTAGGGGCTCTTGCTCTAACTAGAATTGCTTGCTCTGATTCTCTCTCCATTGCATTTCCCATGTTTCCCTGACAAATAATACGGTTTCCAACTCCCTACAAACCAGCGCCCAACAAGTGGTCACGTAACTGATTTTTGGCAAGCATCTATCTTCAAATATAGAGGGCCGGACAGAAATCTGGGATTATATGTAAATGAATAGATCTATGTTCCACAAAAAACCCTTACTAAAATGAAAAATATAGAAAATAAACAATGGCTATCACAGCAAGCTATTCTGACCTACTAAGTTATTTCAGTTCCTCTAAACCCTGTAGGAGTTACTCTAAGCGATAGTTATCTTCAGTTTCAATGCAAGATTAAACACAATACACCATTTGTTTGCTCCATCACCCCAAAAGAATAAATGCTTTGCTCTCCATCACCAAGATCATCTGTTATATGCTTGTGCTTTTACTTTGGGTTAGAAAATGGAATGGATGGTTTTAAAGAATTGGGTATACATAAAGATGAGATAATAACTTGATAAATTAACTTTTCTTCCTGGTTATGTTCCCTGGTCTTGACAGCAAATAAACCTGCCATAATCACTAATTCATGGTTGAATAAATACCTATTTTGTTATAAAATTATATTAAAACTTTTTCTCCCCCCAGAAAATGGAAGAATATATTTGCTGAGACACTATTTTGATTAGGGTCCTCTATTCCATAACTTCAAAGTTTTTGATTTATAACTACTCCCACCTCTCTTACAGGTCCTAAACTTGCCCTTTTTCTTTTTTAAGAAAAATATATAAGGGTTTTGTGAGAGAAGACTTTTGTGACATCCCCACTACAAACCTGAAATGCTGAAGGAAAAAAAAAAAAAAGTATCAGAAATCATTACCCAATGCCTAAATATGATTCTCTATTTTACTTTTTTAAAACCAAATAAAGTTAAGAAAACAAAACTAAACAAAATTCTTACACAACCATCAAATTCCATACCTATTACATTTACAATGGCCTTCAGAGCTCCAAGAATGCTGCCCAGTACTTCAGGGTACTCTTCACCCAAATATTCATATAAAACAACACCCAAGTGCCCCATCAATTTTTCCTATAATAAAAGAAACAATGTTAAAATGTTATTATTTATTTTACATTATTGGTGATATAAATAAGAATCCAGTACAAAGGTTACCTCTTGACAAGTCTTCATAACAACAGCAGTTCGAGAGATCAAGTCAGCTGCCTGTTGCCTAACTTTGGCTGATTTGTTATTTAAACGCCACAAAACTGTACCACAGATCTGAGGCAAGTATGGTTTGACTCGTTTGCCAAGAGCATTAACCACTGTGCCAAAGCCGTTCAACATTACTGAGTCCTAAAAAAGAAAAGCTAAGTTAAATTTTAAAACTACATTCCTTAGGAACCAGAATTTAGTCTCTTTTTAGAATGAACAGTTGAGATATACTAATATTCAACTTTTCCCAATCATCTAGATACCACTTTCTTTAAAAAGTAAAATCTAAAAATTTGTGGTAGAAATATTTCCTGGTAACCAACTGAGTGAGAACATGAGCATTTTTTAAACTGTTTCAAATTCAGTTACTTTTTACATATAACCTTTGCTTGACAAGTAATATACTTTTCTTCAGATATGAAAGTCAGTAGTGACTTGCCATAATAATAATTATTATTATTACCTCTGTAGTCTGCTCTTGGAAAGCATAAAGAATACCATCAATCAGTTGTTCTTCAAGTTTATGATCAATATCTGCTGCTCCCAAGTTGCCCATAATTTTCTCAATTGTCTCCATCACCATCTTTCTATACTGTTCAGCTTCATCTTTCAGATCATCCACAATTCTGGATATAATCTCTGCTGCACCTACTTTGTTTGCCAACTCTACAGTAGTATCAACTAACTAAAAAGAGGAAGAAAAAAAAACTTAAATTTTTTTGCTTTTCTGAAGAAATAGAGTGGCATCATGAAAACTGAGTATTCTAAAGCCCCTATCCAGCATAGAAGCATGCTGAGAATAATTAACTCCTATTTATTAAACTTTAAGAGAAAAGTGGCCAGAAAATTTAAATGAGTCTAAGTCAAAGTGATTTAAAGTAAGATCTTATCCATGTTAGGATAAGGAATTTAATTTACCAAAGTTATCAATTCACAGTTAGGAATTTAAACTAGAATGCAAAATCAAAATTAAAGTTAATGATTGACTAAATTCCATCTCCTTCCACAAGCAAGTACACATGAGCTATTAGAGCAAAAACTATCGTGACATGCATTCAAATTGACTAAATTAGTCAAAACTATTAAAAAAAAATTTTTTTTTTTTTTACAATAAAACCTTACCTGTCGGTAATTTCTTCTATCCAAAGCCATTCTGTGTTGCCAAAAATGTTTAAAAAAAGGAGGAAGAATCTCTGTTTTAATGTAGTTTGCTTCTACACCATCTGTTCCACAACACTGCTTTACCACCTAGAAGATTAAAAAACAATAATGTATCAAATAGTTTTCTTTTTTTACTTATATTTTCTAAAGCTTTGAAAATTCTCTTTGAACCATGGAACAATCCTATTTTAGATGAACAAATAAGAAACAACAATAATCCAGAACAATTACCTTCAATACAATTTTCTTCATTTCTTCATCAGGAGATTGAAATTCTCGAATAAGGATTAACATCACTTCTCTAGTGTAATAGTTGGCGTATTCTGCATCCATGAGAGGAATAAGATACCCAATAGCCTTTAAGAAAGCGGCCAGACCCTATTTTAAAATAAGAAATACACTTTAGTAAGTTTATCTTAATTTTGATGAGCAGAAATAAAAAAATAAATAAAACCTAATCTGTGGACCTACCTTTCCTCTGTGTTGGCGGATACCCTTCCACAAAGGCTTTAACACAGAATCAAAAGATTCAATACCATATGGAGTTGCTGCTTCTGCCAAGGCGGCAATAGCCAAAGCACTAATGGTCCGAACTTTCTGCTGCTCATCCACAAGACCTAAAAAACCAAACATAGGTTTCAACTGAGTACCAACATTATCTAAATTTCCACAATGCCATCTGGATTCTAGCAACACACCTAACATTCTAGTCAAAAAGTCAAACTGCAGAATTTGTTCACATTAGACAAGTATTGTGACAAGTATACATGGTAAAAGTCATGGTAAAAGTCAGTATGAACCACAGCCTGTTGGCAGATAACCACAAGCCCCATCAGAAAATGTGTGGCATTTATGTAAAGCCTTTCCATTTATTTCCACAAACTGGTGGCCCAAATTTCAGGATGGTCTTATAAAAGAAGTTATATTAAAACTTACCATGTTCAATGATTTCAACTAAACTTCTCAGATGTGGCAAGATGGCACAGCCCATAAGAATAGCTATCTGCTGTACAATCTTAATACCAGTGTGTCTCGCTTGCCAGGACTTCTTACTTTTGCATACAGCTTTTAAGAAGGGCAATAAAGAAGGAATGCCCAGGGCAGAGGCTACAACAGCAAAAGCTCTAGCTGTTGTGTTACGGACATATTCGTCCATGTTATCAATATCAGGTCTCATGGTAGAGATCATAGTAGCCAAACCGGCTGCCTAAAAATAGAAGAAAAAAGTTAGGACAGTTATGACTTGGTAACATTAACCCTCGACCATTTCTTCCTAAAGTCAAATAATTCCCACTAACAAATACAAAGCATTCCTCCGAAATTTAATGTAAATACCTTCGCCAAATTAGAAATAATTTCTCGGCCTTCCACTCTAGCATAGTAATCTTCATCAATCAACAGTGGTTCAATGACCACAAGGATCTGAAGAAGAAAAAAAAAGAGAAAGAGCTACTTTTTCACTGCAATTAATGATGCTAAGTTAATGTAAAAGAATTAGATACATGTAGAAAATTTATTATTATCAGGACTTTGCTAATAAAGAGACATCTTAAGAATTTTTTAATTCTTAATTACAGAATCTCAAACTCAAGCTACAGATGGAAATTTGGGGCAACAGCTAGCTACACAGGCTAACAAATATTCAATATTTAAAGGGAGGAAAAAAAACAAAAATCCAAAAACCCCACACAAATAGACTGAAGATGTCCTTTCATAATCTGTAACAAATGTTCCACAACAATATAAGGTGTTGGTGGAGGGGTGTGTATAGGAATTCTGTACATTATGCATGATTGTTTTTTAAGTTCACAACTTCTTATATACATATACATATATATATCCCTACACAGGTACCTGCATTTTGCAATTCTAACATAATAATTACATCAGCAAAAAGAGGTTTAACACAGGGCATGGCACAGAAATACACCTTTTTTCTCATCCTAGTCTAATGCCAATAAAAGCAAATGAAAAAAAAATGTAATACAAACCCATTACAGTAAACACAGCAAAAGGTAACATCTATATATATACATATTTGTATATGTATGATGAATGCTTGTGCAAAGAAAAAGATCTGGAAGAGTATGCAAATTTAACAATGGTTAACTCAGCTTACAACAGGATGAATGCTCCTTTTCTACTGTGAATTTATAGCATCAGCTATTACTTTTCTTTTTTTTTTTTTTTACCGGGAGGTCCCGGGGATCGAACCCAGGTCCCTCCATATGAGAGAGACACACCCAACCATTTGAGCCACATCCATCCCCCTCAGCTATTACTTTCAAAAACTTTTTAAAATGCACAAATACACAGGCATAAACTGGTTTACAACAATCCATGAATACTTCCCATACTAAAAACCAAAATATCAATAAAAATATCTAGCCATTTGAAACACTACTTGAAAACAACAAACCTTGTGCACATATGGTCTAACTAAGTCATCAAGTTTGTATAATATTCTATCAATAACTTTCACAAGTAAATGACGTTCTTGATCCTCAAGTGTAGGAGACATCAGTAGAGGAAGAATCTGATTAAACAAAGGACCAGCTCCAAATTCACGAGCTTTATCAGTAATCTGCCGCAACGCAGCCTGGGGGGGGAAAGTACAAGTTAAAACCAAGCATTCTGAATGAGCAAATTACTCCATATTTTCTGCAACTTAATAACTTATTGTATATATCACAAACACTTTACACAGAGTAGAATGAGTTCACTCCATGAAAAAATTACTCTAAAGTATGAACTGCTGTGACAAAAGTCAATGTTCTTCAGATAACTTCAAAAGGGCAATTTAGTGGAACAACGGAATCAAAGAGGTAAAAGTCAAGTCACCTGCAAATGCTTATCTAATTCCACACACACAAGCCCACTAATTACTTTATAGAGTCTTAAGCATATTCTAACGGGCTTCAAAACAATCTTATCAAGAACAAAAATCTTTGATTAAAAAACTAAATCCCTCACACTGCATATCTTTCTTTCACTTATGCTCTCCTGGTAAAGATGAAGAGGGTAATCATAAATTTCTAAGCAAAAATATAATGAAAATAATGATCAGTAAACTGGTACTCACCTTTCTCATTGGAGGTGTACCATTCTTAATTTTCAAAAGCAACTTCATTATTTTTCTCTCTTTTTGCTCTTCTGGACTAAGTGTTGATTCATCAACATCAACCTAATAGTAAAAAGAAAAAAAAAAAATTAAAGGTAGGCTGAGGTAGTATGATTTGTAACTTCCCAAATAACAAGCATTATTTCTCCTATCATCACTTACCAATAGTTTATCAAAGTACTGAATATCATCAGGTTTTAAAAATGGAAGATTTCCAGATGGTTGATCATTAACACTTTTCATAGTTCTATCTTCAGTTTGCATGTGGAAACCAGTCATACCCCCCAAAGGTGTTGGAGTTGCTGTCAGCTTTCGAGCTGGAGTGCGAATAGGAACATAACCAGCAGGAGGGGGAAGTACCTAATACAATTAAAAGACGGGTTAGGATTTTCTTGGCTTTGTAAACCAAGGAATAACACAGTGAATAACATTTGAATTTATAGCTAGGAAGGGTTTTTGCTTTTTCAGAGACAAGAATTAGCACCTACCCTGTTTTTCTATCTTAATTACAAGTTTTAAAATATGAATGACAAATATTCATATTTCCACCAATTAAAATTCAAATCAAATGCATTAGAACTGTGGGAGAAATATGGAGATAAATGAAGCAAGTTTATAAAATTCAGATCACTTTCAAATACTGATGATTCTAAATGTGTTGGCAAGTCAATATTTTAAATCATAAAAAAAAAAACAGAAGTTATTCATATATATAGAAATAAGCTTGTAAGGTGCACATAAATACATGAAAGGTTATATTTTACCAATAAAGTGAAACATCATTCATGGTAACCCCTGCACTGTAACAGCAAATCTTAGTATTTAAGCCTAACAACTCCAAAACTGAGTTGGGGTGGGGGGGAACGGGACACTAAATAACAAAGTAGGTACCCAAAGCCCTGTATAATATACACAGCTTAATTAATCTTTTGCAAAACCAGTAAAATTTCAAAACCACAGACTTAAAAACAAAAGGTCTATAGGATGTTTTTTCAAAGCTGGTATCAGATGTTTTTTTTTTAATACAACTTCCAGGGCAGGCAATAAGCCTGTACAGGTGTTCTCCAATGAGTCTAAACTGCTGTATCTAAAATTATCTATTAGAGCAAAGGTTAAATCATGTTAAATACAATGTGGCACTATCTTATACTTTGTTATCTGATTACTTTTAGCTATTTAAGTATACACCAGCAAGGACCACTAACCAATCATTTTGAAAACATGGAAAATTATTCTACAGATGAGAGGCCTATGAAATCAGTCAATCAAGTCCTCTGGTATTACTCAAAAATTAAGGTCTTAAAGGTCTACTATTTTTTATATCCATCAATATATCAATAACTACAACTGATAAAAGTCACTCAGGAAGTCAATGCTAGATTGTGAGTCAATAGTACGTTGTATCTAGTGTTATGGAGGCTGTAAGAAATTATAATGCAGAAATTCATGCATTCTTGAAACAAATTCTCTAAGACAAACCTAGTAGGAAAAAGCACACACACACACAAACTGCAAAGAGCAACAGGACATTAACAAAAAAGGCTCTGTAAAAGCAATCAGATGAATAAGGTTCCAATCCTGGTTAGGACATTAACTAGCTATCTGACCACAAACTACCTATAGACCAGCAATACTCCTTAAGTGTTAGGTACCTAGAAAATTTTATAGTTCAAAATAAATTTCAAGTTGCTATGGTGAAAAGAGAATCATCTTTGTATTCACTGGCAATCCATGAATTTAAATACACACAAAATCTTGTGAGGCATCAAGTGAAATAAGCAAGATCTAATGTGAGCTTAATCTTGGGACTTTTGTTAAGTTGGATCAACCAGCTTTTCCATACCCCAAAGACAGCTGATCTCAAAGTATGGTCCATAGACCCCTAGAAATCCTTGAGTGCTCAATTCAAAAAAGTAGTTACAAGCTCCATGCTCTTTCACGTCTTTTCATCTCAATTACTTTCTGGAACTGAAATACACTTGGAAATGGCTAAAAGAATGAAATGACAGTAGTAATATTGGGTAAGACCAATGCAGACAACCACATTTTTCAAAGAATATTCAAAATAAAATTCACATCCCCAATACCACTACATTCACATTCACGGTTACTACCTTATATCCTTCTGGGAACATAGCATCTAATTCTTCATCAGAAAGTGGACGATTTCTCTCATCAATTTCTCTCTCCCACCGCCAAGCCTGAAGCTGTTCAGGGGTCATACTCATTATGTGACCTATCAAAAAAAGCAAATTTCTGTAATAATCTACAGTGCAAAACTTTATCATTACATAGGTTCTTGGGATATAACACAATGAAGATCAACTCAACCTTTAAATTACATTTATATTATAAACTTAAGCCAAGACTTATTTTTATATCCTCTAATTCTTATTAAAAATTGGTATTAACACAGAAAACCAAAAAAAAAAATTCAAAATATTACAAGGAAAAAGAGAACAATTATTTCCAATGAGAAAATTTCTACCTGGAGTAGGGGTAGCCATGTTCATGGCTGGTGTACCAATTGGTGTTTTTCCAGGAGTCAGAACAGGAGTGCTTCCACCCATCTGACTCGCTGGTGTTTCATCCCAACGTGATTTTCTTTTACTGGCTCCAGGAGTTGGTGTTTCACCAATTGAATCTCCACCTCGATCTGTTCGAGGCGTCTCAGCCCATCCACTACCATGCCCAGGAGTATCTTTAAAGAGAGAGAGAATAAGACCACAATTTTAAGTTATCAAAACAGTATTTTTTCTAAGCTGCTTACATACTCAAAATGTTCAAGTTCATAAAACAGGATATTCCTAAAACAGAGACCCATTTAGAGTTTTAATGATCCATTTTTTTTTTTAAAGATTTATTTATTTATTCATTTATTCCCCCCTTGCTGCCTGTGTTTGCTGTGTCCACTTGTTGTGCGCTTTTTTTTTTCTGTGTCTGCTTATCTCCCCCCTGCTGTGAGGTCCTGCTGCATCAGCCCACCGCGCCACGCCGACCAGCCTGCCCTCACAAGGAGGCCCCGGGAAGCGAACCCAGGGCCTCCCACATGGCAAACGGGAGCTCTATCGATTGAGCCACACCCGCGTCCCTATCCATTTCTTATCTACGCTCTTTTCACTTATATTGTTTCTTTCCCACTGACTACAAAAACAGTATTTTTTTTTCCAGGCAGTACTGGGGATTGAACCCGGGACCTCGTACATGGGAAGCAGGTGCTCAAACCACTGAGCTACATCTGCTCCCCAACAGTAGTTTTTAAACCAACTCAATATCACAATCTAGAGACATCCACTCTATGTACCTTGAACCTCTTCTTTCATTTCCCCACACAACTGACATTACTCTGCATGTAAAATTCTGTAACTGCTTCTCCCATATCATTAAAAATTCTTTAAATTTTAACAAAGCAAATTTACTGCTAAATCGTAACTTGCCATAGCTTTTCTCAAACAGTTAATGAAAGGACAGCTTTAGGTCATCTACACATACACACAACAAAAAATATTAATAAAATGAGATTGTGGTCTACAAACTTTATTTTCCTCTAATGTTCTTCCTAAAATAAACCTTAAACCTCTTTAAGAAGAAGATATTTCACCCACACGCACACAGTCTCCACTACTAGTACCTCTCTCTGTTTTGGGTGTCTCATCCCATCTGTTTTTACGGGCACTAGAAGTTGCGCCTCCATGGCCTGGTGTTGCATGACCTGGTGTATCGCCTCGCCCAGGAGTAGCAGCTCCTGCTGGTGTATGACTAGGTGTAGGATCCCATATTTTTGAGCCTGGGGTTGCTCCAGGAGTCTCACTTCCCTTTGCACGACCTGGTGTCTCATCCCATCTTAAGGAAGGCGTATGCCCAGGAGTCTTAAAGCAAAAAAAATTATTTCACACAACTACACATCCACACAGACGCATCTAGTAAAATTCTGTTAAACAACTTTTAACAAATACATGTTCTACTTCCATTCACTGTAATTTAAAAGAAAAGATACCTACTTGCTAGAAAATATGTTTATGACCAAAAACAATTTAAATTTTAATTTGGAACAATGAAAAAAATCCCTGGCTTAAATAAAAACAAAATATTCTGTGAGTCTCGGATATGTCACTAACAGCTGTGTGACTCTGGGGGGAAAAAATCACCAAGGCTTCTCTGCCTAGATCTGTAATCAAAGAATTTCAGCTATAATTTTATCAGTACTTCGCAAACCAGGGCTTAAAGACCATTATCATTTGGGGGAGAGAGAATTTCTCTTGAAGAAATACTACGTTTGTATTTTTGGTTCATCTGTGTGTTTAATTAACATAAACATGATTTGGATCACCTAGGTGATCATCTTATAACCAGATATTGTCACATGATTATTTCAATCCTTAAGATTAGTTTTTATTCACAGTCACATTTGCAATAAATATTATTACCCTAATTGATGCTGGAAAGATTAGTGTGGCACTTTGAAATTATTTATGAATCACAAAAAGAGAAAGATTATGTTTGTAAACTAATCTATTCCTCTGAGTGTGATACCATTTGATTATATTAAATTCAATTGAGGGGCCTTTGAATAGATTACCTGTTAAGACTGCTGTAGGGCTTTTTTGATTAACCAATTAGTAGGGTGTGACTCAGGCTGAGGCCCCCATCCCCTTGCTGGGTCTAATATAAACCAAACACTCACTCAAGAAGACACACGGGAAGAAAGAGCTCTTGTCACTTTGATCTGGCCTTGTGACAGAAAGAGGAAGGCTCAAACAGCTAAAACCCAGGGGAAAGATGAACCATTTTGCCTGACAGCTTACAGCTGACCTTGGGAAGAGACTGATACAGGAAGCCCTATGCCAGGAGACAGAGTACTTCACTTAAGCACAAAGCCTCAAGAGGCTGGGCCCACCTGGAGCCTCTAGAAGAAGAGGAAGCCCAGAGGGGAAGGCAGAGACCAGCAAAAGACCAGCCAGAGATCAGCGACCATCTTGCTTCAACACATGGCAACTGACTGGTGAGAAAGCAAACTTAACTGTAAGCTTTTACCCCTTTATAAAAGCCAACAGATTTCTGGTACTTTGCATTGCCAGCCCTTTGGCAGACTAAAACAATTAGAGAAGAAAGATTACAAGTGGACTTAAGCAATCAGATTTTATAGACGTTCAAACTGAGGCAAAGCAGTGAGCAATCTAGGGCATCAGACAGCATGTGATAGCAAAAGAACCTACACCAGAAGACAATACTGTATCAAAGCAGCAGGTGATTTAGAGTAAGCAAAAAAAAATCTGTAACTTTAAATACTGACATAAATATTCCCTAGGCTTTGTAGTATATTACATATATATATAAAAAGTTGGATGCTATTACACACACAGGAATTCTACCTAGCTTTATGTAAGTAAACTTGAAGAGTAGCATAAAAAAAAATTATGACTCAGTATTTTTTTCTTTAAAATGATTCTATTATTGAAGGTTGGGAGATTCTGGATAAGTGAAGTACATAGATTGTTCAAATCTCACCTGCCAGCAGCCCCCCTCCTGCTGAATTAGAAGGGGGGGGCGGGTGGAAGAAGGAAAGGTAGGAAATAAATCCTTCCTATTATCCATTATAATCTCCAAAATCATAATTAGAGTTGTGTCAAAGACACCAACCAATTTTTGAATCCAATTATCATGAGCATACAGGTAAACAGATACCACAAGCATAAGTTTCCTTCTCCATTTTTAAAATTTAGCACTGGATGTCAACCACAGAATTAAAGCTGGTAATTACTTATATCAGCCAAATTAAATCCTCCTGATTCACCTCTCAGCAAGCAAATGGAAATTCCTCATTGGTTGGGAATTATGTATTAGGGTTAGTACATCCCATTTCTGGGCTTGGGAAAATACTGCCAAAATACTGCCATGAGGTCTGACAGAATATAAAGAAGTGCTCTAGGAGAGGAAGCTAACCTAGTGAATGTAGTATCATTGCCAACTTCAGGCTTCTCAATAGAGACCTAAATTACCCAACTAGAAAATGAAGACCACTATATTGTTCCCAACTTCCACAATGTGATGGACATACATGTCTATATTTAACACTCCAAACAGAAAGTCTTTTACTACAAAACTGAGAAAAAAATCTTAAATAGTAATAAAAAGTAAAAGAAATTACCTCTGCCTGATCCCAACTTGATAGCTTTTTGGGAGTGGCACCAGGAGTCTGATCAGCCGTTTGATCCCAACGCCGCTTTCGTTTTGATGGAGGCTGTGATGCTGCTGCTCCATTGACGACTTTTAGTTCTCCAGCTTTAGCTTTTTCTGCTAGCTGCTGCCTAATTTCTCTCTGAAAAATATTTGAATAAGCTATGAGATTTATCTTTAAAATGTTGTATTGTTTTTATGGCCTTAGTCATTTCTATTTAACATCCTATTATGTACTTCATTCACTCTCCTTTCAACACTACTCTACTGGTGGTCCTACTCGTTATTCTCCTCTTTTCTGTTTTATACAACGTCTTTCTTTCTGCACAACACGTAAACAATCAAGTAAAGAATTTGTAACTTGGAACACACTTTCTACATAGTTAGTGAAGAAAACTATCTTAACTCATATAATCACCAGTGAAGAACCAAGACGCTTCCTTTGAAAAATAGGATTTTCTTTAAAATTCATATAAAAAGCAATTAAGATGACCATATTTAATATAGAAAAGTGATAAAAAATGAAAACAATTATTATTACAATTCCTTAAATACTATATATAATGTGGTCATGACAAATGCATATTTAATTTACCCTATGGTTTTAAACGTGGTTCCACTGGTCTAATTTAATCCTTACAAACAAATCTTAATACATTTTAAAGCTGTAGAGGCTTACTATTAAAACAAAATGGAGTAATCGCTGCAGACCAGCAGGAGTCTATCAGAATTCTCTATTCATATCCATAATGAACCTTATGGGAGAACTGGGGATTTTTTAAGGAATAATGAACTATTTGAAACCGTATCCACAGATTTCACATATTCACTCTAAGAAACATATGTATACATATGGCCAGAGGGGATCATGGACTAGAAAAGAACATAGAAATATGAAAAATTTAATTTGGGAAGTGACAGAATTTGCAATGAGATTCTTTCTCAATTTAATTTTTATTAATACCATTATAATGTTACTTATGGAGCAAATAAAGAACTATAAAGTCTCTAAATCGCAACATTCTTTCACAAATATTAAAATAGGAACTAGGTTCACACACCTCTTCTTTAGTCAAATGCTGTTCTCGCATTACATCCATGTAAGTCCTGGCATTCATTTTAGGATCAGGGGTCTTCCCTCCTGCAGAAAAGAACAGCAACAGGACAAAAGTACAATAAATAAAGGATAATTTGGTTCAGCTGATTTATCTGCCCTGCTCTAATATTATGTTATTCCATAATCGTTTAATTTATTTTTTGATGGAAAACTTTAATAATTATACATCTTACTTTTTTTATTGAGTTTGCTGATCAATTTAACCTGTTTGAACACAAACATATCTACAGCAGTTTAAAACAAGTATTTTAATGCATATAAAAACAAAATGACAGCACAGTTTAGAGTCTTCAGAAGTGATGGGTTCCTGGGTTGCTAATCCGGAATACGTACACTTTCGTGCCTTTGTCTCCATCAGCAGTTCTGACTTCAAGCAGCAGAATAGAAGCCTAGAAAATTATCTCTTTACCATTAGTAACACTTTGGAAAGATATCTATATTTAAAACATTACCTGTTGCAAGCTGTTAAAATCCTGACTACAAATAACTACGCCTAGATAAGTTCTTCATACAACATTCTCAAACAGTTATAGTTTAGAAAATCTAATTTCTAAAAATATACCTATAATCTTATTCTGATGTCATGTTACTAAAGGGCTTCGTGCTCTTTTTAAAGGTTTGTTGACCCAAAAACATACTTTTCTTAGAAAGTATAAATTACAACTGGAAACACATAACTTGAAATATATTACTTCTACCAGTTATTACGATGCACACAGAAGAAAAGTGGTGTACAAAGAGATGTGTTAGTCTCTTGGTTGTAGTTTCAGTATTTGCTTTTCAAAGTACTTTAAAGAAGCCCAAGCAGTATATATAACAAGGTGCATAGAGACACACTATGCTTTAGAAAAGTGATAATTAGCTATACAAGTAGTATAGCATCACAATTTAGGAAAAAAGTAATAAAAGTCTAAGACATTTCCTATACTGAAGATCATGCCCAATTGGCAGTGTCATTCTTTCTGACACTAGCTCTGATAAGACTTCCTTTGGAATACTTTTTCACCATAATCTAGAGAGGATGTGTTGAACTGCACCCTTAAGAATGCAGACAGGACTGGCATATAGCAGTACTGCTGTAGGAAAGAAATTAAGGACAGTTAGTATGGGCCTGTGAATTCTGACATACATGTTTAAATCAATTACAATTAAGCAAGTAAAAAAAAAAAAAAAAAAAAAAAAAAAAAAAAAAAAAAGAATATCCCTACTAATTCATGCAGGCTGAAAGTCTAATTTGAAAACCTGCAGCAGAAATCTAATTTTAAGAAACAGGCACCTAATTTTGATTGTGAAACTCACCTGAGGAAAGCTTCCATCAGGCTTACTATGCCCCTTGTGCTGACTTGCACACTAAAATTAGCAAAACAGACTCCAACTATTAAAAATATCAAAGTCTTTGTATATAAACTTTTGTTTTAACTTTAAGTATGCTTAGTGCAAAGTAGGTGCATTTACTAAGCTATATTTAGAGCAAATGGGGGAGCTCTGTGAGGAACAGTATCTCAAAAATAACAATCCTAAAATTCTAGGAATTGGAATGAAAACTTTCAATAATTTGAAAGTATTTTGAGCAGAAACACACATTTGTTCAAAGTATAGAAAGCGTACCCAAAACAAAAGTAAAAGAAAAACCTTTAACCCTTTGCGTTTCTATGGCATTGGCTCATTATTTTCTTGTCCTTCTACCTGGAAAGAAAACTTGCATTATAAAGATGAAGAATATGGCATCTGTGACTTCAACCAAATCTATACAAATCTATATTAAGGGGAATTTTTAAAAAGAAAAGCAAATTCATAAGCATGCCAAAAAAAATCAAAGGGCTAAAGACAACTTAATACAAATAAATTTCTGAATACTTCTAGAAAAGTGGGAAAGGATTACCATCTGCAAAAGGATCAAGACGCTCTGGGGAAATTATCATGGTCCGCCTGTGCTTTTTGTATTCATCTTCCCGGTCTGCAATCTTTGGAGGTCGGTGCTCAGCAAATGGATCATACTGAAAAAGAGGTATGTCTCATTACTCTACTTTGTGAAACAACCAGTTTACCATAAATAAAAATCAAAGCATAAGGCATGCAAAAATGTCTAATAAATGGCTACTAATAAGCATATGGAAATGATACAATATACATGTCCACATTTCCAAAGTTCAAGACTTCATTAGATTATCTCCATAAAATAAACTAGAAATCATTTCTAATTCTTCCAAATTTAACACTCCCCAAAACATTCTAAGAATTGATTTCTAAAATTTGTAACCTTCCATGGCAACTAGGTCATTCACTGTTCTTTAGCTGAATAAAGCATGGTTTAAAAAACAAGAGTCACCTGTTCTGTTGACTGTGGTATATCATTAAGCAATGCCACGGGGGCATGATATCCTGGCTTCTTCTGACCAAGCAAACTTGTAGATGATGAGTAGTCATCATCATCCTGCAATGAAACACCCGTAAAAGGTCATAAACAAAAATGTCAGAACTTAAAATTTGGAAAAAATATACTAAGATTCAAGATTCAACAAGAAATCAGAAGATTTATTAACAGTAATATCTAAGTCCTCACTCATAAAACTTGCAAATGACATTAGGTATTCTTTTCAGTTCAAAATGCTATTCAAGAAATTTAATTTAGTTGACACAAAATTATTAAACAAAGAGTGCTTTCTACAGAAGTAGATTAAAACAAAGTAGATAGGGACTAGGAAAGCAAGAGCATTTCATTTTCTCAGAGAATGATGAAGTTTGTTTTTCAATTTGGCAACTACAAAAGAACAGCTTATTTACAACTTTCTAGTTTCTTTGTTTTTTTATTTTTTAGTAATGATTTAACCACCAC
>JAQZBX010036880.1:0-10221 GCA_029593785.1 Cabassous unicinctus
GAAGACCTTGCTTCAAACATTATTTAATGAGGTAAGTAAGGATTATCATAAAACAGATTAGATTTTTAATTTGCACATAACAATAATAATTCCTTAAGTGCAGAAGATTTGCCAGGTTTTGTTTTACTTTTTGTTTTAACTGTTGTATACACTGTTCTTATGAGCGTGACTGGGCTACAGAAAGAAATTAATAAATATATTTTGAAAACATTTAAAAATAGTAGCTGGGTCTTTAAATCAACAAGACTATAATGAGAGAAGAGCTTTAATACATGACTTTTCTAGGTGAGAAAACTGATACCTGGTGGTATGAAGTATCATGCTCAAGATCACAGGCTTGTAATGTGAAACTTAGGATTTTCACCAGTTTTATGACTCCTTTCTTGTGCTCTTTATACCTTTCCACATCAGAGATAAGATGCTCAGAACAATTTGACATAGAATTGGTAAACTTTGATGAGGAAAGTGTGAGTGGAAAAAAGAAGGACTGAAACAATAAAGTCTTTAGAAAAATGTGATATCCAATATCCAAAGAGGATATCTATACCTTCTTTCTGCCGTAGATTATTTTGGGGGTATTTACTTGGCCCACAGGCCATCCCCTCATCTTTCTTCCAAGGAGATGAGTCCTGGGCAGCTATTTTTGTTTTACATGATCCTAGGTCTTTGCCCACAGCTGACTGGACCAAACAGACTTTCTCCTAGGAATTTGCAATTGGCCTTCAGGAATGGTTAAGAAGTCTCTCCCAGTCAGCTGAAAATAGGATAGTATAAATTGCAAAACATGGAGTGCCTTCATCAACCACGTGGACTGGCAAGCAGAAGGAGTCTGCAGGAAAAGAATGAAGCAGATGAGCTGAGAGAAACAAATGAGAAATGGAGAGACACAGCACTGCCAGGTTCTTGGAGGCGTTCTGGGTCCTGATTTCAGTCTTTCCTGAGGCCAAGCTGTGGTCTTTTCTTGGGTCCTATTGGATCTCATTGTGTTCTTACCTTAGCTAGCTTTAATAGTTTTTTTAAGTTGCAAAATTGGTTTTTATTACACACTTTATTTCAAACAAGGTTGCAACATAAGGTGTTCTGTAACATCTCACATCTCTGCTCAAACATCATATTCAAATGAAACCTAACTTAATTACTCCACTTAAAAGTCCAGTCTTGTCTCCCCTTTGCCTCACTGATCTCCCTTCCCTTGCTCTACTGCATTTCTAAATATGTTTCTTATTTGTTCTTTTTCCCCCGTCAGAGAATGTAAGTTTCATGAGGGCGGACAGTTTTGCCTATTTTATTCAATGATGTTTTTCTCACTGCTTTGAACAATGTTAGATACATACATTTATAAATAAATAAGGATTTTTATTAATGCATAATTTTTCAGAGTAGACACTAAGTACCACTTGAAGAGTGGATATCACTGTTTTGTTTTGTTTTTTCATTTTTTTCTTTCTTCTTTTAAAATCCTTTTTTATTGAAAAAAAAAAAACACTTTAGATTACATAAATGCTGCATAAAAAGTATAGAGGATTCCCATATGCTTCACTCCCTACCCCTCCCACACTATCCCACATGAAACAACATCCTTTGTTAGTGTGGTACATTTGTTACAATTGATGAACACATATTGGAACATTGCCACTAAGTGGCTATCACTGTTTAATTCTGAGAAAACCAACTGAATTTATACAAACCTTAATCAATGCATATGTAAAAATGAAATATCTGGACTATCTTAAAATATAAACCATAGAGAAACCCATTTCTGTGAAGGGTTTCATCTTTTTGCTACTAGAAAGAGTTTTTGCCTTTGTACTTTAAAGACTTTAGATGAAGTTCAGCTGATCCAGAGAGTTTTATTTCTTCTATTTCTCTGTAAGAACCCTTGGGAATATTTGTGTTTCTCCTGATTTTTAGAAATATACCAGTAAGTCTTCTACTTAGTGACTTGGAAAGGAAATAACTATATTTTATATTTAAATTTTCAATTTTATTTGCAAAAATATGCTAGTAGATTGAAAAGTCTTGTAAGCTTTGGTATTTAGTTTTTCATGAAGAAAATGTTTAAGGTTCTTCGTCAAAAGGAATGACTTATAGAAAATTTGGTTCCCTAAATTACATAACTACCTAGTCAGCCTTATTGGACTTCCTTTCTTCTTTTTTATTCTGAGGATTTTCTAGTTAGCAGAAATCCCTTTCGACTTATCCAACCCCTATTTTGGAAAGAGTTACAACTTGCATTGCAAGGTTAGTTCAAATTTTATTATTCATTTTATCCTTGACCTCAGTGGTTAAAACTATTAACTAAAGTAATGCTAATTGTGGTGGTGTATTTTGATTTAGACACTTGTCCACTAGGAATTGGACTGAGACCAATTCATTTCATTCTGGCCACTGAACAGACATCAAGCTGTAATGATTTTTGGTCACTGTTTAAGAGTTTACATTAATATAAAGGGCACACAGGGTAAATCTCAATCATAAATACCACAGTGTACATTTAGGTGGACATTTATGTACTAAACTGTGGTTACTAATGGGGAAAATTATAAATATATTTTAATATTTTGCAAATGAATGTGAAATATCATTATGAATTTTGCTCTCATATATTTATCTCTTTCGTCATATAAAATAACATGGAGACAGTGCATGTAAAATCTTTTTAGAGACCTAGGAAAGAAATTATTTGCATTGATTCAATAAATATTTAATGATTGCCTAATATTTCTAAGGTACTATAGAGGAACTACATAGGGTCCCAAAATAAGTAAGGCATGATCTTGGCCCTCAGGAGGTTTATGTTAAAGTTAAAAAGGAATGAGATAAATAAATGGATAATAAATGGCTGATTTAAGATAATGGATAACATTTATTGAGTACTTGCCATATGCCAGGCACTATTCTAAGAGCTTTATATGTTCTACAATAGTTGAGCCTCTTAACTGTACTTTGAGGTTAGTATTGTTTTATGGATGAGAAAACTAAGTTACAAAGAGTTTAAGCAACTTTTCAAGGTCAAAAAGTTAATAAGCAAACATGTTAGCATTTGAATTTGTAGTGTTGACCTCTCTGCTATTTTGCCTATTGGGTATGTGCCTTAGTAACAATGTAAAAAGCAAAACAAAACAAAAATTGTGCAAACTTGCTTAATGGTTCATATATGGCAAAAATTACATCTGTGTTGAGGGAAACTAGAAAGTTTCTCAGGAAGGTTACATTTGGATGGTGCTTGAAGCATTTAGATATGTGGAAATCTAGGATGAGCCATCATCTAAAGGTGAGGGCCTGTGTCTAAGACTGGCTAGTTTATCAACAAATCTTCCTGTGCACAGGAAGACTGTATTTCCCATCCTCTCTCCTAGATAGGTATGACCGTGTGACTGAGTTCTAGTCAATGGAATGTGATTAGAAATGCTGTACAGCCCTGACCTATAAAACCTCCCATGTATAATTCTTTATGCCATTTTCCCTTTTTGCAGGCATAAAAGAAATCTTAGCAGCAAAGTAATGAAGATGATCAAGTCACAATGTGGAAGAGACTGGATCCCTGAATCACAGCTAGAAGAAGAGCAACTCACTGATCAGGCAAACCCAATTTAGGCTATTTTGAATGAGAAATAAATGTTTACGGGGATGAGCTCCAGGAATTTCAACATTTTTGGTTTAGAGTAGTTAGCCTATTTTCATTAATAAAAGAAATATAAGAAACAGAATATCATGTAAGGAAAATAGATAAATTTGCTTTTCTCCAGCAGATGGGAAGTGTACTGTTAGGTTCTAAAGCCAATATGTGAGGTTAAAATGGCACATAACAAAAGCATCCTTGAAATTTCCATACATAATTCAATATAATACATACACAATAC
This sequence comes from Cabassous unicinctus, assembly GCA_029593785.1. Taxonomy (NCBI): domain Eukaryota; kingdom Metazoa; phylum Chordata; class Mammalia; order Cingulata; family Chlamyphoridae; genus Cabassous; species Cabassous unicinctus. The sequence goes on from JAQZBX010036880.1 coordinate 3,864, forward strand.
AATACAAAATATAGTATATGTAACTGACCACATGCAAACCTAGAGAAGATTATGTTGATTCTTCTCATTCATACATTGTTAATGTTTTCTTTTATATCAATTAATTATTCACCTTCTTCCTTTAGGATATTGATGAAGCCATTACCACTTACTTGTCTGGCCATATGTTCCAATTCTTTTTTTAATGGACAAGAACATAATCTTTCTAAAGCTTTTGGTAAAGTGTGTTGGCTATTTCAGCAGGTTGCTGCTATTGCCTCAAGCATACTTACGTGAAATGATTTCATAGAACTGAGAGGCAATTTATCCTCTTGGAAGAAGCATAGGTTTTGTCAGCAGAAGGACTAAGGTTTGAATCACGTCTTTTGCATTATTTTTAAGTTGTGCTGTGGACTTTGGGAATTTACTTAAATTTACTGAACTTCTGTTTCCCAATTAATCATTTGGAGATAAAAATATATGCAAAGATTGTTCTGAAGTTTATTTTCATAATAATAGCTAAAATTTATTGAATGCTTACCATGTTGCATTTTCCAAAACAATCTATCATATGTTTATAGTATTATCCAAGTTTCTTTGTTTTAACAACATTACTGTTTTTGTTCTATACATGTTACACATTCTGTACAGTGTTTACAGAATCCCCAGCTCAGGAATAGACAGCATTTTGATTTATTTTTATTCCTCTTTTTTTTTTTTCTTTTCCAGTGTTTCCCATTTACCATTAGACCTACTTTAAGCACATCCTTAACTCTATCTACTCTATCTCTTTTAACGTTAATTACTTATATTGGAATAACCTTTTAACATGCTCAATGTAAATTACTAAAATTTTTTACTTTGTCCTTGCAACAACCTTAGTAAATAGTTAAAGCAGGTGCTTTTAAGGCAGGTGTGATTTTTTTTTATTTGACAGAAGAGGGTAAATGACTTGCTGGATGTTCCACATTATTTAGTGACAAAGCTAGGACTAAAACAACAATTATCAATTACTGAGCAATTACAGTTTGTTAAGCTCTTTTCATTCATTAAGTCCTTTCATGCCCATAGCAACCCTGTGAGATAAGTATTATTATTATCACCAAATCATACGTGAATAAATGGGGGCACAAAAAGATTTGAGTAACTTGCCAAGAAACATGACTACTAAGTGTTTGAACTGGTATTTTACCCAGATATCTGCATGTCTAAATCACTCTACTATGCTGACTTTCATTAGCATATATGAAGTGTTTGGTGAGGTGACAAACATATGATATTAATAAACGAAAAACATTGTTATTGGACTGTTTAGGAATTTGAGAAGGCCAAAGCCAAATGATCGTGATTTTGTACAATAGTAGAAGAAGGTTTAGTTAGGAAGTTAGTATATGCCATGTTTTACATCTACATCAGGAATTCTTAACCTTTTGTGTTCCACAGACCTCTTTGCCAGTCAGGTGAAAACCACAGACCCCTTACTAAGTCCATACTCTACTGTGTATTATTTAATAAATATATCACACCCACACCAACATGTCCCCGTAAGAATATTTTTTTGAATTCCAATTCAAGCTCATGGACCACTTGTTAAGAACCCCTGATCTACATGCTTAAACATCAAACACTAATATTGCTTAATTGAAATAATGCTGTTAAAAATTTAACAAACACGTAACATGAAAAAAAAAAGTCTGAAATTCTAGGACTGCAACTGAAAGTTGAAAAAAGAGTAAAATATAATCCCAAGTGGATATTTATTGAAAAATGTTGTCTGTTACAATGTCAAAGGATAAATTTCAGCTTTTGGAAGAAATACATGAAAGCATAGGTGAAAATAGATAATTTAAATCTTTCAACTTAAAAATCTGGTGTGAAAACGTTTTGCTTTATACCGAGTATTTATATTATAAGAATCTGCAACTGTACAGTAAACACCAGTCTTAGTGAAATTATTTTAAACAGCTCTATGTATTATCTTTTCATAGGGAGGGAAATTTTTTCTGTAACACTACAGCCACCCCTTCTGACTAGTTAAAGTCTGAAATGTATGAGAAATATACTGTCACTGGTTCCATATTTATTCTTTCTCAGTGATTTCCACATAAACTGCACTCATTTTGAAAGTTGAAGTTTATTATTTTCCAGCTAACACTATAGTTTCAACTTAGGGCTTGAAAATGAGACGGTGTTCTTTCTCCCTTTCATATAGTTATGAGAAACGTGAATTCTGTGGCTGGAATTCAGCTGACAATTTTGGTTGTGATCCAGTAGTCATAGTTTTGTAAAAAGACAGCAATGGGTATGGTCACAGAACCAATTTTGTTGATTATGAATGTGTCATCTTAAAAAAATGACCTTAGCAATTCCTTTGTGTGTGATTTACAATCCATTTATTCATGAGCAATGATTAATTCTTTATGCAATTTATTTAGCCATGCATATAAAATAATTCCACATTTTATAAAATGTACCAAGGTTAATCTCCTTCTCTACTTATACATACTCTAATCCTACAATCTTTCACTAACATTTATTACTGAAAGACCTGAATTTTCAAAAGCTTGCTATATAACTAGTGAGATGATTAGTTGTGAACCAATGGGAATGTTTAAAGAGAGATCAGGTAACATTTTGCTTCTATCAAATTCAGTTAAAATATTTATTATAATCGGAACACTAGGGTTAGTAATGACACAAAAATATTCATTTAGGTTGTGTTTATTGGTTGTAATCTGGAGGGCAGGTGAAGTTAGAGGATTTATCTTGCCACTGTTTTTGAGAAACAATGATGTTTTTTACTTAAATTGTCAGGCTATAGGGTTGGAATGGTAGGCACTGAAGAAATTATGGAGGGGGCTAAATTTAAATCCCCAGTGACTCATTGGCACCACCACTTATTAGAGGATATAAAAGTGATTGAGGCCCTTTTCTTTTTTGTTCTCTAATCTGACGATTGACATACATACGTGCAATGTAAGACTGTGATATCATGATAAAAGTGTAAACTGAATGTTTAAATTAGAACAAAATGAAAAATTTGTTCTGATTGGTAGATAGTAACAGGTGTCACCAAAAAAGTTATATTTGAACTGAGTTTCAGAAGATAAGAAAGTTTCCAAAAGGTAGAAGAGAGTAGGAAAGATCTTTTAATTAGAGACAAATGAAATGAACAGAGACACAGAGGCATGGGAGTATATCGTTTAAAGTAATGACTAGTACATTAAAACTAGAAACTGATAAAAAAAAAAAAAAAAGAATCCTCTTTTTCTGGGAAACTGATTAACCTCCATTCCAAACATGTTGTTCTAATGAGGGTGGGGGCTGCCATCATGGCCATGGAGGCTAGCACAGGACATGAGCTCAGCTGTGATGGTGTTTGATGTGTCAACTGGCTGGGCTGAACTACAGTCCTTGAAATTCCCTTTCTAGTAGGTTTCTGGTTAAGGCCATTAACAAAGGATATTCTTTCATGGGAATTGGAGGATGGTATGAAGGTAGGGCCATTCTGCAGCAAAGATACAGTTTCTCCCAGTTATTCAATCAAACACTGATCTAGGCGTTGCAGTAAAGGGATTTTGCAAATATGATTAAAGTCAATAGTAATTTGACTTCAACCAAAAGGGATATTAATCTGGATGAACCTGACTTAATCAGTGAGAAGGCCCATAAAAGAGGGCTTAGGTCTTTTGTGAGCTGAAAGATTCTTTCCTATGGACAAAAAGCTTCAGCTCCTGCCTGTGGGGCTCCAGCCTGCTCATGATCTTCCCTTAGTGACTTTTGTCCCATAAACTTGGTACTTCATTAAACAACCCCCAAAATTACATAAGCTGATTCCTTACAGTAAATCTTTCCCTGTGTCTGTCTCTGTCTCTCTCACCCTCTCTCTCTCTATATATATTTATATATATCCTACTCATTCTACCTCACTGGTAGAATACTGATACACTCATACAAAGACCTTCCATGAAATCCAATGAATGAAAGAGAGGCCCTTTATGAGATGAAGTTAGGATGATATAAAAGTCCAGGAGCTGTTGATAGCCATGGTTCCAATGTCATGGAAAAGTTGGCTAACAGAATGAAGCAGACATAGAAATCAAGAAGGAGAGCATCCACAGCATTCAAATCCCTGGTTCAGGTCATCCAGGGGGTCCATTTCTGCCACTGCCTTTCAATGTTTTATGTAAATTAGTAAATTCCCATATCTGTGAGACACATAGCTGGAAGATATCCAGCTCCAGTTGGAAAAATGGATCCAGAGATGAGGAGGTGTCAAAGTTGGAGAAATAGATTTAAGAGTTCACTATGTACAGGAAAAAATTGAAAATATGAGAATGTATGCTCTTTTCTAAAGAGAATGTAGAGAGAGAACAGATGAGAAGTGAATAATATCTAAATTAAGACCAAGCAAAAGCCAAGAAGGAGAGACAGAAAGTGCAATCAGAGGTGCAATAGGAGAATTCATGTAGTCATGTCATGAAAGATGAGAAAATAAGAAATTCAAAGATGAAGAGGTATCAGTGGTGCCAAAAAATTAGCACTCACATATAGAATGAAAATCCAGGAGACCACTGGATTAAGCAATTAGGGAGTCATTGGTGGTCTGTTGAGTAGTGGTAAAATAGGCCAAATTGATTGATAAATTGAAATAACTAAGCATACAATTGTCTGTTCATCTAGGAAGGAGTTATGTTGAAGGGGAAACATTGAGATGGGATGGTAGCTTGAGAAAGAACTGGACAAAGAATTTCTTATTTCTAAGGAAAGAGTATTTAAATATATTGTTAGGTTGTGGAGATGGGGCCTATAAAAATGTTTTATAATTGCACTATTAACTATATCGTTTACACTAGGGTTCACTGTCTTCTATAGTCCTTTGTTTTATCCTTTGTATTAGTCAGCCAAAAGGGGTACTGATGCAAAATTCCAGAAATCTGTTGGCTTTTATAAAGTGTGTTTATTTGGGGTAGAAGCTTACAATTACCAGGCCATAAAGCATAAGTTATTTCCCTCACCAAAGTCTGTTGCCACGTGTTGGAGCAAGATGGCTGCTGACGTTCAGCCTTCCTGTTCCTCTTAAGACTCTGTGGTCCCAGCTTCTTTCAGCTGATATAGCTGTAAGCTGGTATAAGTCTCGTCTCTTTCCAAGACCTCATTTCTCTCTGGGCTCAGCTGCTCTGCTCTCTCCACAAGGCCCCTGTGAACTATCAGGTGAATGGCTCGTCTCTCTTCCCAAGGCCTCTGCCGTGTCTAATGGAGCCTTCTCTTTTTTCTCATGTATTTGTTTCTCTGTGTATTTACTTCCCTGGGCTCCAGGATCAAAACTCCAACATCCCTTCTCTGCTGTGGGGTTTCTCTGTGAGTCCCCGCCCAAGAAGAGGGTGGGAACTCAACATCCTACTGATGTGGCCCAATCAAAGTCTTAATCATTATTCAAGCAAGTAAAAGTGAAACCTCCGAATCCAATATAATCTAATATGCCCCGAGGAACAGACCAGTTTACAAACATAAGCCAATATCTATTTTTGGAATTCATAAACAATATCAAACTGCTACATCCTTTAATAATTTTTATTCTAGTAACATGTATATAACCTAAAACTTCCCCTTTTAACAGCATTCACTTATATAATTCAGTGCTGTTAGTTACACTCACAATATTGTGCTACAATCACCAACATCCATTTGCAAAACTTTACAATCAACCTACATAGAAATTCTGTACTAATTATTAACTCCCCACTCCCTACATCAAACTCAGCCCCTGGTAACCTACATTCCAAGATTCTAACTCTCTGAGTCTGCCTATTCCAGTTACCTCATAGCAGTGAGATTATACAATATTTGTCCTTTTGTGTCTGGCTTATTTCACTCAGCATAAATTCTTCAAGGTTCATCCATGTTGTTGCATGTATCAGGACTTCATTCCCTTTTACAGCTGAATAATATTCCATTGTATGTATATACCACATTTTGTTTATTCATTCATCAGTGATGCACACTTGGATTGCTTACTTACTTTGACTATTGTGAATAATGTTTCTATGAATATCACTGTGAAAATATCTGTTCAAGTTTCTGTTTTCAGTTCTTTTGGGAAAATGCCTAGTAGTGTGATTACTGGGTCATATGCTACTTCCATATTTAGCTGTCTGAAGAACCACCAAACTGTGTTCCACATCGGCTGCCCACTTTACATTTCCACCAGCAATGAATGAGTATTCTTATTCTCTATATCCTCTCCAACACTTTTATTTTTCTTTCTTTCTTCTTTTTTTAAATAGTAGCTATTCTAGTGGGTGTAAAATGGCATCTCACTGCGGTTTTGATTTGCATTTCCCTGATAGCTAGTGATGTTGAGCATATTTTCATGTGT
>JAQZBX010036880.1:10321-24113 GCA_029593785.1 Cabassous unicinctus
TTATTGATATATATCAGTCATACATAAACACACATAAACAACATGTGTATAGTATTAGTTGTGAACTTACAAAACAAACATACATAACATCATACAGGGCTCTCATACCTACCCTACCACAAAACATTGCATTGTTATGAAACATTTTTAAGGAATGATTAAAAAGCATCCTCAAAATATTACTACTAACCAAAGTATTCTCCCCCAACCCACCCTATTATTATTACTATTTTTATATCATTTATACATGAACATACATAAACAATAAGTGTATAGTAAGAGTTGTGAACTTATAAAGAAAACAAGAATAACATCATACAGGGGTCCCATACATCAACCCACCACCAACACCTTGCATTGTGAGACATTCTTGCTCTTCTCAGAATTCTCTCTTTGTCTTTGGCATTTGACATTCTGATTTGTATGTGTCTTGGAGTTGGTCTATTTGGATTTATTTGGATGCGAGTACGTTGTGCTTCTTGGACACGGATATTTATGTCCTTCAATTGGGTTGGGAAGTTTTCTACCATTATTTCTTCAAATATTCCTTCTGCCTTTTCCTTTCTCTTCTCCTTCTGGGACACCCATGACATGTATGTTTGCATGTCTCTTGCTGTCGTTTAGTTCCCTGAGACCTTGTTCAAGTTTTTCCATTCTTTTCTTCATCTGTTCTTTTGTATGTTTGCTTTCAGAAGCCATTTCTTCAAGCTCACCAATACTTTCTTCTGCCTCCTCAAGCCTGCTTTTATATGACTCCAGTGTATTTTTTACTTCATTTATTGCACCTTTCATGCCCATAAGATCTTCTATTTTTCTATGTATGCTTTCAAATTCTTCTTTGTGCTCATCCAATGTCTTTTTAATATCCTTAATCTGTTTAGTCATCTCATTGAATTTATTAAGGAGATTTGCTTGAACATCTATGATTAGTTGTCTCAAATCCTTTATGTCATACAGAGGTTCATCTTGTTCCTTTAACTGGGCCATGTCTTTCTGTTTCTTGGTGTGGATTGTAATTTTTTGTTGGTGTCCTGGCATCTAGCTTACTAGAGTATTTATTCTGGATGCAGTTTCTCTCTTTAGTTTAGGGTTTTCTTACCCTTTCTCCCTTGCTGTTTGTGTAGTAGGAACCAAGGATATAGTTGGTGCTATAAGCTGTGAAGGCTCAAGCTGCTCTCATTGCCCCAGGGACCAGTGAAGCTTCTCCTAACTTTCTCCTTTGCCAAGGGTAGGGTCAGAGCCACAGCCATGTGTAATAATCCAGGTTGTGTAGGCCTAGACTGTAGTTGCTCAGAGAAACTGATGAAGTTTCACACTCCTTTCTCCCCTACCTGGGAAGGGGATGGAGTTGCAGGAGGAGGCAGTAATCTGTGCCGTGTGGGTCCAAAATGACCGCAGTTGCCCTTGTAGACTTCCGACTATTCTGTCTGTGCCAGGCAAATGTATCTTCAGTTACCTGGAGAGGCTGGTGCAGGGCCTGCCAGCTTTCTCCCTGGTTGAGGTGGGGCTGAAGCCTAGGGTAGGGCTACAGGCCAATCTGTGTGAAAGAAACCAGTCCCTACCATCACTGTGATTTTCAGTCAGCCTGGCTTCCCCTCATGCAGAGGGCTGATTCAAAATGGCGGCTGCTGGCCTTTTTCCAACTTGGATAGGGTCAAATTTTAGCTGTTTTTAGGGTTATACTTTAGCCAGCCGAATTTACTAATTAGTACCCGAAATCAGTGGCCTACCGTCTCTTCCTCCCGTTTTTAGGAAATGGAGCTACCAATTCCAGCCACAGAATAGCTCCTGAGGTATCTTGCGCTGCCATAGTAGGATGATCACTGGCCTCCGCGGCGTGGCCAGTATTTTCCTGAAGAGGCTGGCACAGGTCCTCCCAGCTTCCTCCCTGTCAGAGGTGGGGCTGGGCCTTATGCTAGAACTGCAATCTGATATGGATGGAAAGAAGCCAGTCCCAACCAGCACCGTGATTTTCAGTTTGCCATGCTTCCCCATGTGCCAGGGGTGGAGTTAAAATGGTGGCTCCAGGCCTCTTTCTGACATGGACAGGTTCAAACTTTAGCTTTTCTTAGGATTATACTTTAGCTTGCAGAATTTACTAATCAGTAGCTGAAGCTGGTGCCCAACCATCTCTTCCTTTCCCCTTTTTGGGAAGTGGAGCTTTCAATTCCAGCTGCGGAGTAGTTCCCGAGTTGGCTTGTGCTACCAGTGAAGGATGGGCAATGGCCTCTGGGGTGTGGAGTGCACTACTTATGAATCTTCTCTGCAGATGGGCAGTCTCCTTCTTCCATTCTTTCAAAGATGTTGCCAGATGTTCTTCTGGTCTCCTGGAGCCCCCAAACAGGTGCTTTAGATAGCTCTGGGTGATTACTAACTGCCCTGTATCACAAGCTAACTCTAGGAGCTCCTTACTCTGCCCCCATCTTGCTGGTTCTTCTCTTCTAGGAGTTTTATAGTCCTGGTTCTTATATTTAAGTCTTTGATCTCTTTTGAGTTAATTTTTTATATGATGTGAGATAGGGGTCCTCCTTCATTCTTTTAAAGCATATGGATATCCAGTTCTCCCAACACCTTTTGTTTAAGAGACTATTCTTTTCCAATTGAGTGAACTGGGCAGCCTTATAAAAAATCAATTGGCTAGAGATATAAGGTTCTATTAGGGAGCCTGAATTCTCAATTCGATTCCATCAGTCAGTATATCTATCCTTGTACCAATACCATGCTGTTTTGACCACTGAGCTTTGTAATAAGCTAAAAGTCAGGAAGTATGAGTCATCCAACTTAATTCTCCTTTTTCAAGATGGTTTTGACTATTTGGGGCCGCTAATCATTGTTTGCTATGGTATTAATTTTCTGGTCTTTTTCTAGTTTCTCTAAATGTGCGGTTATGCTTGTGATTTCAGCTCTTTTTTCTTTTTTTAATGTAAGCATTTAGGGCTATAAACTTCCCTCTTAGCACTACCTTTGCTATATCCCATAGTTTTGATATGTTGTGTTCTCATTTTCATTTGTCTGAACATATTTACTGATTTCCCTTGTCATATCTTCTTTGACCCACTGATTGTTTAGGAGTGTGTTATTTAACTTCCATATATTTGTTTATTTTACAGTTCTTTGTCTGTTATAGATTTCCAGCTTCATTCCATTATTATCAGAGAAGCTGCTTTGTATAAATTTCAATCTTTTATATTAATTGAGACTTGTTCGGTGACACAACATGTAGTCTATCCAGGAGAATGGTCCATGTGCAGTTGAGAAGTATATATCCTGCTATTTGGGGGTGCAATGTTCTGTATATTTCTCTTAGGTTTAGTTCACTTATATTGTTCAAGTTTTCTCATTCCTTATTAATCTTTTTTTCTAGACTTTTTATCCATTGATGAGAGTGGTGAATTGAAATCTTCAACTATTATTGAAGTGGTGTCTATTTCTCTATTCACTTTTCTCAGTGTTTGCATCATGTATTTTGGGGCACTGTGGTAAGGTGCATAAATATTTTTGATCATTTTTTCTTCTTGGTGGATTACCCCTTTTATTAATATATTGTGTCCTTCTTTGTCTCTTGTAACTGCTTTTGACTTAAAGTCTATTCTGTCTGATATTAGTATAGCCCTCTTTTGGTTACTATTTACATGGAAAATATTTTTCCATCCTTTCATTTTCAACCAATTTGTGTCTTTGGGTCTAAGGTGAGTCTCTTGTAAACAGCATTATGTTGAATCATTATTTTGTCTGTGGTTTTTATATGTCATATCTTTTGCTTGTTTGTTTGTTTCTCTTTTCCTTTATTGCAACCTTCTTTTCTGTATAGTTGATCTTGTATGATGTGTTAGACTGATCCATTTCTCATTACTGTTTCTGTATGTATTTTAAATACTTTCTTTGTGGTTACCCTGGGGTTTGTGTTACACAACCTCCATCCATAAACTACTAATGTGAAAAGATACCAACTTAGCTTCAATAACACACAGGATCTCTGCTCCTACAGGCCTCTGTTTCCCCGCTTTATATTATTTTTGTCCTATATTACCTCTATATTTTGCATGTCCATTATCAGGAAATATGCTTTTTCTTGTACAATTTAGTTTCCCTTACTGAAGATAGTTTCCCTTATCTTCATTTCTTCACCTACTTCAAGCCATTATTTCCTATCTTTTCCTTTCAACCTGCAGAACACCCTTTAGTAATTCTTGTAGGGCAGGTATTTTGTTGACAATCTCTCTGTTTCTGTTTTCTGTGAATATTTAAAACTATCCCTTATTTTTGAAGAATAGCTTTACAGAATAAAGAATTTTTGGCTGGCAGTTTTTCTCTTTCAGTGCCTTAAATGTATCACACCACTGCCTTCTTGTCTCCATGCTTTCTGATGAGAAATCAACACAGTCTTACTGAGGATCCCTTGTGTGTGATGAATCTCTTTATTCTTGTTTTCTCTTGGTGCTTTCAGAATCCTCTCCTTATCTTTGGCATTTGCTTTCTGATTAGTATGTTTCTCGGAGTAAATTTTTTAGGATTTATTCTGTTTTGAGTATGTTGTGGTTCTTGAACATGTATATTTATAAGAGTTGGGAGATTTCTGACCATTATTTCCTCAAATTCCCTTTTTCCTTCTCTTCTCCTCTTGGGACACCCATGACACTTATGCCTGTGTGCTTCATGCTGTCACTCAAATCCCTGAGACATTGCTCAATTTTTTCTATTCTTTTCTCTATGTGTTTTTCTGACTGTATGATGCAGTCAATCCAAAAAAGGTGGTTCAGCCAACAGAAACTGGATTGAGTGTGCACACCTCTTTCCAACAATTCTGCTGTGGGGTTCTAAGTTGCTGCTGTGAGTGGCTCTATAGTCTGCATCCATGGCTGGAGGGACCCAGGCTGTGCTGCCTCTGCGTGGCTCCCAAACTGCAGGGGACTGAGGGGGTAGTGATGGGAATGGGACAGAAATTTCCTACCTGATCTTGGAAATGATTTTTCTTTTCTTCTAGTCATCATTTGTGGAGTCCTTCTCCAGTCTCTATTATCCTCCAGAGTTCTAATCAAATAGGATTTGCCCTTTATTTGTGGATTGTTACGGGAGACTTTTCCAGGGAATGTCTCACATCATTTGATGATGACATTCCCCCAGAACACTCTTATCAGGCAGAATATTCCATGGGTTCAGAAGTTATCTCCCAGGAGCTGGGCCAAAGGCCAGTACTGAAGACTGGCCTTTTTTTGGAATATCCATGGTTTGAACAGCCCAGGCCTCTAAGTTAATCCTTTCCAGCCCACAGATAAAGCCCAAAGCAATAGAGTATCACCAACATCTAAAATGCTAGGGTCCATTAGCAAAACTAAGAGCAATGGGGGTGAAGTTTGAAATAGATATGCAAAGAACCAGTATTGAAGTTAAATATGGAATCAAGAATTTGGAGCCTGAAGCATATAGTGAATACAAACAGGTTAGAGTTTTAGTGTGTGGGCCTGGGCAGAGGCGCAGGTCCTGAATCATTGCTTTGCTGTTGTCTGTAATATGATTTTATAGGCTTACAGTACCTAGATGCAAGGTCAGGTCAATAAGGCCAAAAAATTCAGGGGTAAAATTAAAATAACCAGAGAAGAAGAAAAAACTTTTTTTCTTCTTTGCCCCCTGATTTTTTCCACTGGAGTAGCTGACTTTTGCTTATTTCTTCTTCCCATATTTCCATTTTCTTAAAAGGAAAATAGCCTGTGCATAGTGAGGTTAAACAATTTTTTTAAGAGAAAGGAAGAGGAATACTTTGTGGTGGCAAGATCAGTGTATGCTGTTAACATGATGCATTTACTCTTATCTTTTAGCTGAATCTCTCTACACTGGTACTGGACAAATGGGGTAGAGGTTGAAGATTTGAACTTCACACTTTCATACTTCACTTTCAAGACAAATTTTCTCAGTGGGAGTCTAAACACTAGTTACATGAAGTAAATGAAGAGGAACAACTGTTTCCATGAAGCCAAAAGAGAATGCAATGCTGAGTGGCAGGCACTAAAGATATAATACTTCATACTTTTACATAGGATTGATCCTTTTTCCTCTCCACCAGACCAAATCAAGTCATCCTTGTATTTCCATCCCACTCCCATTTTCTCTACCTGACTGATAAGCTTCTACAGATCCTATATTTCTGACCCCTCCTAGATTGCTCACCCACACATCTAATCCTCAGCTGCTCTTCAGATGCAACACTGGTTCTGATTCTTCTATATTATATATTCAGAAACACAAAAGTCTTAACTGAGTATATACAAATTCTGTTTCATGTGAATGAATGTTCCAGGTGGTTGAATAGGTACAGTCTCAGAGGTTTTGGAAGTGGGGAATCTACTTTTCTTTGGAATGACTTTTCTTTTACAAGAGTGCCTGGTAAAATACCTGATACATAGTTGAGATTCAATAAATGTTTATTGTATTTATCAAGGCCAATAACCTACTAAATAGCTTATGGAATAGATGATCAAACAGGAAAATGTATGAATTGTCTAATTATTTTTCACTGGAGAAATGAACCAGCTGTATCCTGAGTATGTAGTGCACAAAACAGAATTAAAATATTATTTTGAGATTTACTGGGAAAATAGCTATTTCCCAAGTCCTTGCAGATTGTGGGCCAGATTTTAGCTTTGTATAATTCTGCGTGACAGCTGTCTAATCTGCAGTGATCAAAACACAGTTTTTCGAAACTAAGCTTTTGATACATTATTATTTATGAAGACAACTTTCTTTGGTAATACTTTTCAGTGAGAATTGTACTTCAATCAGTCTATTCTCACTAAGTTATAAATACTATTCTGATTAAGCGGATGAATTTTGATATTCTATATCATTATGGTATGAAAGAGGAACTGAAAAATAGTAGTAAGCATAAATTGAAGTAAATATTTATATCTTTTCTCCAATCCCTGAAGTTTTAAACATACATCTATAATGGATAAGGAATTTTTTCTTTGTCAAACAATTTGGTAATCTTCTTATTCTTTCTTGTAGATAGAGCTTCAAAATGGTAATTTAAACCATACAACTACTAACAAAATAGCATAAATTAAAATGAGAATACGGGACCTGTTTTAGTTTGCAAAGCTGCTCAAAGGAGAAAAAATACCATAAAAGGGTTGGTTTTTATCAATGGGGATTTATTAACTTATGGTTGAGGCTATGAGAATATCCAAATCAAGGCATCTTCAAGGTAATGCCTTCTTCCCAAAGACTGGTTGCTGATGATCCATACTCCTCTGTCACATGGAGAGGCACATGGTGGTGTCTCCTGGTCTTGCTATCACAGTCAGTGTCTAGGTTTTTGGCTTCTTTGCCAGAAAGAATTCAAGGACAAACCACAAATTAATCAGGCAAGCAAAGAATTTATTGGGGAGTAAAGCAAGAAAAAGAAAGTGCACCTTCAAGAATGAAGGCGGGCATTTTCAAAGGAGAAAATGTGAAGTTCTACCCTGGGGTCCCCTGTTTTAAGGGGGTACAGGACTCCAGGGTGAGTGCAGATTGGCATTTTTGAGACTAACCAAAGGATATCTATTGGGTGGTTTGATTTGCTTAGGGGTGTTGGGGTTGCCGTAGAGTGGTGATTAGCTTCTGGCTGCTGTGCACGAGCTCTGCAGGGCATGTTGGCCAGTGATGATTGACCTCTGTCCACTGTTCACTAGATGTGAGTTAACGGGAAAATGGGTAGAGGTGGTGGTGGAGCCCCTCCTGCCCCTTCCCTCTTTCCTGCCGTGTAATGATGTTGCTGGCTGCTTTCTGATAATACAGCCCTTGGGTGTGTGTGCTTGTAAGTTGCCCCTTCCTAACTTGCTTGTGTGAGTCAGCAGGCTGATGTAAGTTAGCAGGCCATTGCCTCAGCCTGTCTAAGTCAGCGGGCCATTGCCTCAGTTTCTGTTTGTGTGGCTTATTAGGTTTTCTGTCCCTTTTCTCCTTAGGTCCCTATTCTATCCTACCTCAGTCTCTCCCTTCTCTTCTGGGCTTCACTGCTTTCAGCTTCTTGCTTCCATGGCTTTCTCCCTTTTCGTCTGAATTTCATTCTCTTATATAGCATTCCAGTAAGAGGATTAAGACCCACCTTGGCCCACACCTTAACCAAAGTAACCTAACCAAAAGGTCCTACTTATAATAGTTTTACACAAGAATGGATTCGTTTTAAGAACATGATTTTCTGCGGGTACATACAGGTTCAAAGTATCACTGGACCCTTTATTACTTTCTAAATGTAATAGCCCGAGCAATTTACAATAATTTTATTTAATGTGTTCTATTTCACCACTTTGCTATTTGAAAGGCATATCTAATAAGACAATTTTTAGTTCTTTTAAGTTATTTATTTCCCATCATAAACTAATGTTTATGGAGTTCTTTTTATGAATTATTATACCCATGATCTTCAGTTAATTTATAAAGGTGAATCAAAAGCCATTTGAAAGATTATTTGCCTTCTTTGTAATTTTTCTTTTGTCTAAAAACTGGATAAAAGAAAACAAGTCCACAATCAAGGAACAGTTCTTAGGGGAAAGTTTTCCTCTTGTTTTTCAAAAAATATCCATTTATGTTTTAAAAATGTCCAATAATTTAATATGCTATATGAATGATGCCTTTTTGTTGTCTAACTATTCCAAGTGAAAAATGTATTAACAATTAATATATGGCAGCTTTCTATTGCCTTAATAAATTGAAATGAGTTTTTGCTCAAAGCTGTTGGAGCTCTTTCACAAATTAATTGACCCTAATGCAGTAGATGCATTTAGCTCTGTATTCAAAAGGGAAAATGTATATATCCAGCTTAAAATGAATTCTAACATTGTAGAATATATTTAAAATAAAACAAGAAAAATACTTCTGAGAGATGAATTTAGAGACAACTTTATATTTCCTGTTCTATCTTGGTGACAGAAGGCACCATTTCTATCCTTTCCTTCTGCTTATGTATTATAGAACTAGTTTTGTCTTTGGTTTCAAGCCTGTGGGCAGATCTCAAAGCTATATTGCTATCAAGTTTCTTTAATGAGCTCTACATGATTATATTAAACATTTTTTTTCTATGACTCTTGTTTGTGCCTACACAGAGCATTCAACTCTTAAAGGTTACAACTGTATAATTCCACTTACGTGACATTCTGGAAAAGACACAGCTATACATCTATAGTGGCAGAGAACAGATCTGTGGTTTCCAGGGGTTGGGGCATGGTGCAATTACAAAGGGTAGTCCCAGGAATTTTTTTGGGGGGGTGATAAAACTATGCTGAATGCTGATTGTTATGGTGGTTACATAAATCTGTATATGTGTTAAAATTTATCAACCTATACACCAAAATAAGTGAATTTACTGAGATAAATTGATAAAGTAAAAATAAGTTTAAAAAATAAAGATGAATTGTCTTTATTTTTGTTCTTATCCAAAATGGTAGAATAACTTTTAGATGGTTTATAGGCAGAGCTAATAAAAAATGTTTCCAGAATTATAAATAAATTCCTGAATTTTAAAATATCTGTTCAATTAATTGAAGTCTGACAGGATACTGTGAAATCTTTCTATAATACACTTCCCAAGGGATTAGAACAAGATTTTATCTTAGAGTTGTGATTCTTTCACTATTGTAAATGAATTGGAGTCACTAATATTATTCAATAATTAATACAATGAGTTTATTGAAACAGAAACAGCTCAAACAGGGAGATCTCAACCTGAAGCAAAATTCTCAAATGGCTGGTAAGTTACATTGGCTTATAAAGGCAATTTGGGGATTTCCAAAAGGGAATAACAATAATTGGCTGACTTTTAAGTTCTGTTTTACAAAAGAGGGTCTTACAAAGCAGGGAATGATCATAGATTGGCTATTATTGCATATTTGTATATTTCTTATCGGTTATTACTACTAAACTGAAACCAGCTTGTTTTTAACGGTTGCTTAAAATGGTTGTTTAAACTGCAGCTTTGGCAGGGTACTTTGTTTTTTCTGTGTGTGCATTTTTTTTTTTGTTTTTGTTTTTTGTTTTTTGTTTTGGAAAGCCTCTACTTATATTACTTTTATTTTAACTCTTAGACACTTCTTGGAAAAAGAGGTCGCTCTTGGCAACACCAACGTAGGCTGCCAATTTATTTTACTTAACACTATCTTCATTTTCCCAATTTCTTTCGTGAAATAAAAGATAAGCTTTCTTTTTACTGAATTCTCTTCTGTATTAAAATGTTTTAGTAAGATTTCAGTGTATTTTATAATCCATTTTTCATAGTTTTGTCAGTTTGGCAAATATATTTTTAAGTTATGTTTCGGTTAATTTCCTTTCACTGTGTAAACAGTTTCATGTTATTCAGTATGGCAAAACAATAATTTATAATTTATATATTCATATTTTCATTGCTTTTAATATGAATCATTTATTTCATAATGGGATTGAATATATAAAAGTGAAGGAATCTAATAAACAATAAAAATTATCACAGAAAAGTAATAAGGTAAATATCAATACACTCAAATTAACCATGCATCTCAAACTGTGCAGCTTTTGCTATCTAATTGAATTGGATAATTCAGCACTTCCATATGCCTGGCTCCTGAAATGACCTAAAAACCCATCTCTCCCTCCAAAAATTTTCATAAACAATGAAATATTTATACTGTATTTTATACCATGCTGAAATTAGGCATTTAGTCCCTTATTAGCCTTGGAATTTTTTAACTTATGTTAAAAGGTTAAACTTCCCTCCATCATTTAACATTAATCAATTTGCACCCTCGGATATTCTGTTTGTTACAAACTCCTAATGAAAGAAATTATTCTTTGAAAGAAATTCCTAATGAATGACATATAGGTATCTTTTGAACAATATAGGGTTGTCCTAAGAACTTAAAACAATAGTGTATAAAGGTAAACGAATGTAACTTTTGAAATTCGCTGAGCATTCCATTTGAAATGCAAATTTCAGGGTTTATATTGGTGGGGGTAAGATAGGGGTTGTCAAGTGGTTCTTTCTCTCTATCGCTCACCTTTATTGATTTGTTTGCTGCTTTATTGAAAATCTAGCCCACAATTTCCAGGTACCCCAGCGTTTCCTGGGATGATGGCTTTTACTTGGTCCAAATCTTTTAGGTTGTTGTTAGAGAGTATCAGTATTGTTGCTCCTGCAGGATTATCATTAGAGGAAAAAGAAATGTTCTTTCCTAATAAGTGAAAGTAAATGATTGAATTGGCAGGATTTGTGGGGTGGAATGATGAAAGGAACTATCTTAGTTTCCTTTTGAACCTTTCTGTCTCACTCAATGTTTACATTAAAATTATTTTAAATTTAAATGTATGTTTATATGAAGTGATTTTTTAAATTATAGAAGGTTTCTCAACATGTTATATATTGTGATTTTTTTTTTCCCTCATGGATCTTCCAGGCATAATGATAGTCAAAGTGTACTAATGATTACATGGAATAGAGTTTATATTTTCACAGTTTTAGATTGTTGAGTAAGTCGCCAATGCCAGTTGGGAAAAAAAAGTATATCCATATGTGGTAGGCATATGGATTTGGTCCTCAAATCCTAGTCTCCCTACCCCCAAGAGTTATGACTAGGTTGAGATATTATTTCTGTGATTGTTATGTTATATGGCAAAGGGGATATTGCCGATATAATTAAGGCCCCTAATCAGAACTTTGAGTTAAATGAAAGGAAGATTTTCCTGGGTGCATCAGATATAATTAGGTGAACCCTTAAAAAAAGTCAGAGATTGAGACAGCAGAGATTCTCAAGCTGGCCTTGAGGAAGCAAACTACCATGATGTGAACTGTTTTTTGAGGGAGGCAGCGGTATGTGGCAAGGTCCTGAGGCAGTCTCTAGGTTCTGAGAATGGTCTGTAACCTAGACCTAGCAAGAAAATGGATACTTTAATTCCTACAGCTTCCAGGAACTGAATTATGCCACAACCAGTAAATTTGGAAGAGCTTAAGATGAATTTTCAGGCCTGACTGTCATTCTGATTCAGCCAGGTGAGCCTGAGCAGAGGACTTAGCTAAACCATATTTGGACACCTGACCTCAAAAAACTGTGAGATAATAAATTTGTAGTGTTACAAACTGCTAAATTTGTGGTAATTTGTTACTAGCAGTATAAATCTTATATACTGCAAATGGGCATGCTTCTGAAAATAAACTTTCACAGAATAATACTTCTGAAAATTAGTATTTATTACTATGAATAAGATATTTTTATAGGAACATAGGAATTCCTGTTTCGGGGGTCAGGCATAAAGGTATTCAAATTCCTAAATGGGCTGCTGAAATTCCCAGACAGTCAGATCACTAGGCATATTTTTCTGTGGGGAAGGATAATTGTTTGTGAATCTCTTCTTTAAAAAGTGCCAAAAACCAAACCAAAACAAAACAAAAAAATCACAACAAAACTATTTCTTAAGTCACTACACAGATTTTGGTTATCTAACTTTAATGAAATTAAATGACCAATTCCCCCATAAAATATGATTCATATTATTTAAGT
The DNA here is from genome assembly GCA_029593785.1 of Cabassous unicinctus. Taxonomy (NCBI): domain Eukaryota; kingdom Metazoa; phylum Chordata; class Mammalia; order Cingulata; family Chlamyphoridae; genus Cabassous; species Cabassous unicinctus. The sequence continues at coordinate 22,822 of JAQZBX010036880.1, forward strand.
ACCAAACCATTACTCTCACTATTCATGCGATAATCATATTCATGAATTAGTTACATTTATATCATAAGGAAGTGGTTGGCTAAGTTTTAAAGCTTATTTACATGACATAGTGCTGTGTGTATTTCTGATGTGTACAGGCACAGATAAATAGAGATAAGCTCTAGGATTCTGCTCACAAAGTCTTTAAAATTAAATTGTTTGATGTAGGTAAAATAAAATAATAAACATATATGAGCCACAAATGCAGGCTTTGAAATGTATTAGCTGAGGTGATTTTCAATCTTGTTTTCCTTTTTTATTAAAAGGTACATATTTTATGAAGTTGCAATATGCCTACAGATTATTGCTTGAAGTTGTTACCCTTGACTACCTCTTCTAACTGCTTCATTCATGATAAATCTACCACCTGTCTCCTCATACTTAAGTAACCAGCAAGGTGATTTTAAGAACATGTCTTTGCTATATATTATACTTTTATTTATTACAGTCACAAAAATGTATTTAAAGTTGGGTAAGTTAGAATATTCTCTGTGTTAGATTGTTTTATTGTTTTTAACTGTTCTCACGTCTCTGATAAAGGGTTTTCTCATACCTCCTGTTGTTTGAGTAAACTTGCTGACCACTCAGTGGGTTTTGGCAATGTGACTTGCTGAAGCCAATGAGATTTGAAGATAAGAGATTGTTTTTCAACTTTAGTCAGAAGCTTTACGAAAATTTCAGGTTGCTGGAAGCTCTTTCTCCTTTTGGTGTGCCATGATAAAAGCATGACCCAATAGGAGCTGCTCCTTTAACCTGATCTGAAAATGAAAAAGATGTGGGAAAATATTTTCAAATCATATATCTTATAAAAGACTAGTAACCAGAATATATAAAGAACTCATAAAATTTACAACAAACAAAAAGACAAACAACTCAATTAAAAAACGGGCAAAGGACTTTCTCCAGAGAAGGTATATAAATGGCCAATGAACCCATGACAAGTTGCTCGACATACTTAGCCATTTTAAGGGAATGCAAATCGAAACCACAATGAGATACCATTTTACACCCACAAGGATAGATATAATAATAATAGTAATTATAATAATAAAACACCAAGTGTTGGTGAGGATGTGGTGAAACTGCAATCCTTGTATATATATATATTTTTTAATTTTTTATTTTTTTTATTGTGGGTAAAAATCAAATTTTTCACAACACATACCAATATTTGTAAAATGATATATAAATACATATGCATATATGTGCATTTGTTTACATAAATGTTATTTGTTTTATATATATATATATAT
>JAQZBX010036881.1:0-24018 GCA_029593785.1 Cabassous unicinctus
CCCTGCAGCCCCAGCTCTGTTAGCAAGGCCTGTTGTCTTAGTCCCTGCCTCTGCCTCCAGACCCCCCACCCTCCCCCGGACCCTACTGCTGGAATGAGGTCCCCGTACCTTGCTCCTTCCTGGCTGCAAACCCCTGCCTAGCGCCCTTCTCATCCATACCCCTTTTTACTGAGCCTCCTTCCCTTTGCTTCTTGCAGAGATTTCGATTCGCTTTCCAAGGATAATGTCTTCGAGAATAACCGCTTGGTGAGTTCCCAGACAGATGCCCAAGAGAGAGAGAGAGAGAGAGAGGGAGGGAGGGAGGGAGAGAATGTGTGCGTGCGAGTAGGGCAGGGGTCTTGCAGGGCAGGAGCTGAGGCCAAGGCCAGGCCACGGGATCCAGGGAAGACCCTAGGTCCTCCCACTGGCCCCCTTGTGCCTGGAGAGCCAGGCCTCCCCCTTCCCCAGGGCATCCAGAGTGGGACTGGAGCTGCGGAGCCTGTTGTCACCCTGCCCCTGGCCCCCCTCAAGCCACTGAGGGGAGTGGGCCCTAGGCTGGGGGCACCCACTAACTGCCTCCTCCTCTTCTGGCTGCTCCTGCCTCCACCCCTGCACCTTCCCTTCCCCTGCTCTAGGCTTTTGAAGTGGCCGAGAAGGAGCTGGGGATCCCTGCTCTCCTGGACCCCAATGACATGGTCTCCATGAGTGTCCCCGACTGCCTCAGCGTCATGACCTATGTGTCGCAGTATTACAACCACTTTGCCAGCGCTGGCCAAGGTGAGGGGGGCCCAGCCCTACAAGGAGGGGAGCCCGGGGACGGTGGAGCTGCAGGTGTTTGTTACTGATTTTCTGAGCTGCAAACAGGCAGCTGGGGAGGCAGTATATCATTTATTCAATCATTCATTCACTCATTCAAATACTAATCAAGTGCCTAGCAATAAATAGCACTGAGCTAGGCCCTGGCGATACAGCTGTGGACACACTCTCAGTCTTGTGGGGGACAGACAATAGCCACCAATAAATAAACCAATAAATAAATGAAGATGATGCTGTCAGAGGAGGTCACACAGCATGAGTTCAGCCCCTGTCTGAGTTCACCTCCTGGTACCTACCCTCACTTCCTGGGAGTTTTCCTCCAGAGGAAAAGTGGCCACGCATGTGTTGTGCTGTGTCTTCCCCAGAAGTGCCCTTCAAGGCCTGAGAACTGAGAGGCTGGGGGGCTAGGATGGGGGCTACAGGGTTACCTTGCTGCCCAGAGTCATGCCACAGGACTGCTGCTGAGCCTTCTGCCTGCAGAGAGGCCCAGAGAGGGGCAGCAAGGAGTGCCAGGTCACACAGTACAAAACTGAACAGCCGGGCCAGAATCCAGAGTCCTGACTCCTGCCGTGGGTCCCAGCTGGCTGCAGGTTCCGGGGGCAACAGGGGCCTTGCGCCTCTGCCCCTTTTCAGTCCTACCTCCCGCTTCTGCTCTCCATCTGGACAATCCCAGCCCATCTCTCTAAAGAAAAGTGTTTTCTGAAGTCAGTTTTTTCCTTACTTAAACTAAAACATGCTTATTATAGAAAATTCAGAACATAAAAGGCATAAAAATATTAAACTAATCTCTTACTCTGCTCCAGAGATGACAGGAGGGATTAACTTTACAACTGAGCAAATAACATTCCATGTCTTTTAGTAGGAATCAAAATAAAAGCATTTCGAGATCACAGTCTTTTGGGGAGAGGCTGTCGAGGATGGGGTTAAGAGTGGGCACTCAGCTTTGGCTCTGCCATTAACATCTGGGTGATCTTGGCCCTTTACTTACCCTCTCTGCCTCAGTTTCCTCTCTGCAGTGGGGACAAGATGAGCACCCATCTCACAGGATTGATGAGGACTAAATAAGGGCAGTGTGTAAACCTTCTGGTTCTCTCTCTGGCCCTTAGTAAGGGCTCAACCTTAGTCTTATTATTCTTACTTCTTTGTGTCGTTGATTAGAGTTTTAGCTTCCTGACTTAAAACTACAGTTCAGTCTTATCTCCCCGAGGGTTCCTTGTGGCCAAACCCAAACCTCTGTTTGCTAAGCTTTTCTCCAGAAGGCCACCCTTTGCCGGCCTGCGTGGTGGTGGTGGTGGTGGTGAGGGTAAGAAGGTGGGTGGGCCTGTTCCCATCCCCCACCCTCACTGGGCATGCCCCCAGGTTGGGTGAGGGCAGCCCTGGTGGGTCCGGCTTCCACACTGTGTGGGCAGGAGCACCCCGCCCCCTTGCCCCGCAGGGATTCGAGTTAATAAAAGTACTGTTTGTGCTTTTCCTACAACTTGGCCCCTCAGCAAACCATTTTTATTCCATCTGCTGCTCAGCCAGAGAAAAGCCAGTGCTGTGTTCCACCCTTGGAGGAAAAGCAGGCAGTTAGGCTTTCCCACAGATGGGCTTGTACTGTACTTTCTGGGTGAGTGCAGGGATTTCAAGTGTGATTTTGACCAGACTTGATTTTCACTGGACTGGGACACTGTAGAATCTGGCTCCAGCCAGGATGCCATGGCACCGTGCTGAATATCCAGCTTGTGCCAGGCTCTGTGGGTGACAGTGACGCCGGGCACATCGGGCTGATCCCGTCCTCAAGGAGCCACAGCCTGCTTGGGGAACCAGGGTGTGATTGACGGGAGCCCAGCAGCTGTGGGCAATCAGAGGCCGCACCTGCCCCGACAGGTGTGGCTCCTAAGGCCTGTGAGGCCCCCGCTGGCCTCTCCCTGCTGAGCTCAGGCCACTCCCTGCCCTGACTAGTCAGACTGAGTTTCTTGCTCTTCTTTGACTTCATCACATTCTTTCACTGCTAAGACTGTCCTCTGCTGGTCCTCCTGCCTGGAGCCCCGTTTCCTGTTTCATTCCTGCCAGACTCTTTTTCATCCTCTACTCTTCAGCTCACATTTTGCCTCCTCCATGCGACCTGCCCCGTACTCCAGGCGCTCTCGTAGCCCCCTGCCCGCTGGTCACGATCATCGGAGTTGCTCATGTCTCCTCCCCTGCAGACGGCTTCTGTCTGGTTCATGGCCATGTAACCTCAGCCCTTGGCATTTATTCATTCATTTAACGTTTATTGGGTCCCTACTGCATGCCAGGCAGTGTACTAGGTGCTAGGGAGACCACTGGGAACAAAACACACGCGGTCCCTCCCTTACAGAGCCTGCATCTAGTGGATGGAGGAGGAAGAGAGAGAGGGAAAAAAATCACTGTCATGTATTTTCAGATGGGTGCAGTGGAGAAAAGAAAATAAGCAATAGGAACAGATGCAAAGCAATGGAGAGAGGGAGTGGCCACTTTAAATGGGTAGTCAGGGAGGGCCTCTCTGAGGAGGTGACATTCCAGCTGAGCCTGACTAAGAGAAGGTGAAGGTCTGGGGGAGAGTGTTCCAGGCAAGGGGGCCGCAGCAGGGCCTGTGTGCTTTGCGGGAGTGTGTCTGGGGGAGAAAGGAGCTGAGAGATGCGGTGGAGGGGAGTGGGCAGATCATGTAGGGACTTGATTAGGCTGCCAGGCTTCCAACAGTTTTGACCATGACTCACGGTAAAAGAAATACATTTTCCATCAGGATCCAAGTTCGTGCACACATATGTAACTGTAACAAGTTTCAGGAAATGATTCTTCCCCTTACAACATGTGATGCACGCAGCTATTTTCTATTCTATTTCATTTCTTAAATGCGCTGGTTAAAATCCACTCAATTGATTTCATGATCCACTAATGGGTTGTGACCTGAAGTTTGGTAAATACTGTTTTAGGCCGTGGTAAGGAATGTGGATTTTATTTTGTTTTTAAAATTATCCTACAGTAAAATTAACCTTTTTTTTTTTTGGTGTACAGTTCCCTGAATTTGGGGGCTTTATTTTTTAATCACTGGGTACTCAGCGAATATTTGCCAAAGCTGTGAAAGAGCTGGCTGGGCCTTAGCGGGGGCCAGGGGTGCCTGTGGGTGGGAGGGGGAGTGCAGGCCGGGTTCTGGGCTACACCTGTCCACTTGGGGATAGGCAGAGCAGCTCCGTGTCTACCCCAGGGAAGTGGCCCATTTTCCAGAACCTTCAGGCCAGCACCGTGTGGTTCCCCTGCTTTTCCTGGTGGGAAGAAAGCCATTTACCCTGCCATGTACCAGGTGCTCTGCTCGTCTTTCTGCTCCGCTCTGCCGTTATTGCTCCTACTGGCCCTAGGCAGGAGGTGTTACTGCCCCCGTTTTATCGAGGCTCAGCGAGGTTATGCAGCTTGCTGTCCAGCATAGAGCCTGAAAGCAGAGCGGTCCCCTGGCCTGGGTGAAGCTGACTCCTGCTCTGGTCTCACAGCATCGGATGGTCTGCCCAAAGTCATAGGCCAGACTGGGGAAGGGTCTCCACCTGCCTCAGGGCCCCTTTCCAATCTTGTGGCAGCTGGTACCTCATCACCCACGAAGGGCCTGGCGCCCTCCTCCCCGCCATCTGAAGCACCCACCCCAGCGCAACCAGGAGACGGGACTAAGGTAGGCGGGTGTCTTGGGTGGGCAGGGTGGGGGTGGAGAGAGGGTGGGTTGAGGAGACAACTGTCACCGCAGTGACTGCCATTTGGGGAGGGAGGCCCTGACAGTGTCCACAGGGTGTTCTCTGTCCTGGTGTCGTTGGCTTTGGAAATAAGGTTCTCAGGGGCTCCTGGAGATGAGGAGGGAGGCATGTGTCAGAGGCATGTGTCCACTCTGGGCACTTTATTTGGGGTTCAAGGTGGGCTCAGGAGATGGCAGACCTGGGAAGAGGAGAGGGTGGCCCACAGTAGGATTTTGCCCAAATGGGACTGTCAGGAGTTACACATTTTAGTGAAATGAACACTCTCCTTGATGTGTTATGACAGAGCTTTTGATTCCCCAGCTGTGAGTTCATTGACTCTTCTCAGCAACACTGGGAGGTTGGTATTTTGGGTCCTGCTATAACAGACGGGGAAACTGAGGCTCAGGAAGATTTAGTCATTCCTCTGAGTCACTTAACTGGAAAGTGGGGTCACATGGAGTTTCTGCTAGTCACCTGCTCCAAGAAGCTTTCAGGTGGTGACACCAGCCCTTCACATCTGGACAGCACTTTACAGTGTGTCAAGGGCTTTTCCCCACTTGCTCCCATCTGGGTTTTGCTGGAGGGACCCAGGGTGGGTGCCCGGTGAGCATGTGTGGGGCTGAGATGGGCAGGGGTTAGACGATTCCAATTTATAGGTGGGAGCCCAAGGCCCAGAGGCCTGAGCGGCCTTTCTCCAAGTCTCTGGGCTTAGAAGTAGAGAAATCGGCATTTAAATCTGCTGCAGCTTGAGGCGAGGAAGACGGAGAAGGAGAAGAGATGGAGCTGAGGGCACAGTAACCATCAGGGAGGGCCCGCTGGAAGGTGCGGTGGAGGGGGCAAGAGCAGCCAAGGGGAAGGGGTCAGGTAGCCAGGAGCTGCCTTTCCTTGGGGAAGGCCCCTCAGACGCTGGGCGTCAGGCTTTTGGTGTCTCCATCTGGGCTCAGTGAGTGGCCTCAAGCAAGTCTCTTACTACTCTCTGGGCCTCAGTTTCCTCATCTGTGAAACAGTGACAGCCGCCAACCATTGCCCCCGCCGAGGGCTCTGCTGAGGCACATTAGCATTGTGAAGCTAGGGGCCCACTGGGGGATGGTGCTCGTGAGAGGGAGGGCAGGGGGAGTGTTCTGGAACCAGGATGGCTGGTGACTGTGCTCTCCCCCCAATCTGCCTACCTCCTTCCCTGCAGGACGAGGAGCTGTCCTCGGACAGCCTGTTGGAGCAGGGCCCCCGCCGGGTGCCCAGCAGCACGTGTGCGGCCTGCCAGCAGCACGTCCATCTGGTGCAGCGGTTCCTGGCTGAGGGCAAGCTGTACCACCGGCACTGCTTCCGGTGAGTGGCTGGGGGCAGCTGGGGGCCAGAGGGCTCGCCCCATCACTCCCTAAACCAGGGAGGGAGCCCCCGGGGTTGCTTTTCACACCAGACCATCTTGCTTAGCCCCATTTTACGGATGAGCAAACTGAGGCTTAGTGAGGGGAAGGGACTTGCTTAGTCACACCATTAGGGACAGAAACTGGCTTAGAGCTCAGGGATTCTGCATCCAGTGCCCGAGCTCTTTGAGGATAGCTATCTGAAACGATGAATTAAGAAACAATATATGCTTTAAAAGCCATTGCAATGGGTATAGAGTATTTGTAAATAAAAACTAAGTCAAGGAAAAAATGCCATCAAAAAAGAACCTTTTTAAAAATCATAGTATCAACTTGTTCTCAGTGTGCGGCTCCTGGAGGGATGCCCAGTTTTAACAAGACGGAATCAGAGGCAAGGAAAATACTAACTGAGAAAATTTCTGAAAGCACTACACATTACAAAAGGGATCTGAAAAGAGAGTAAAACATTCAGGGAAAGCCAACGCCTGAGAGTGCAGTGTTGGCGGGGGAGGGAGGTGAGGACTGCCCCTGAAATCCCGGGGAGCTGACTCCCCAGGGAGCTGGTTGCAGAATTCGGGAGTCATGGGAAATCGCAAGGAGGGGGAAACAGGTCACACCTATGCTGTCATGTCTCGCCCCCAGGACAGTGTCGTTAAAACTTTTCTGATTGTGACCTCCAGTAGGAGATATAGTTGATGCTGGGTCAGTGTAAATACGAAACTGAAATATATAGCTGGACAGCTGGAATAAGATTTCACAAAGCTATATTTGTCTTTATTTATATAATGTACCCTGATATATTCTATTTTTATAAAAAAAACAACAACAAATATTTTAGTTGGTTGAAAACCACTAAACTGATTTCCTGAACCACTGGTGGGTAACGACCCATACACTGGATGGTACTTCAGGGGTGAAACCTTTGCTTCCTCTTGCAGCACAAACTGAAGGCCTGTTTCACAATTTGTGTTGCTGATTTCACATAGGTTTATTGCCCTACTATGTTCCTAGCAGTTACGCCCCCCACCCCCCGCCCCCGGGCAGTCCAAGGTACTCAGCCCGGATCTGCTGGCAGTTGGGAGGAGGGGAGGAGACGGCCTCGGCTGGTGGTGGGGGACAGCCAGTGCCCTGGGCTGGGCTGCCTGGCTGAGTTGAGTCCCCGCCTCGTCCTGTCTCCCGGCAGGTGTCGGCAGTGCTCCAGCACCCTGCTCCCTGGCGCTTACAGGAGCGGGCCTGAGGAGGGCACCTTTGTGTGTGCGGAGCAGTGCACCAGGCTGGCCCCGGGTGGGCCGTCGGGCACCAGGCCCCGGCGCCCCCCACAGCCACAACAGCAGCCCCAGCAGCAACTTGCAGGAGAAGACGCCAAGGCCGGCGAGGGTGGCGGCCCCAGCACTGGTGCTGCTGCAGGGGCTGAGGCCGACGAGCCCAAGGCCAGCCCCGGGGCCCGGCCCCAGATCCCCACCAAGCCCCGGGTTCCCAGCAAACCACAGGAGCTGGCCAGCCCCTCACCTGGCCGCCCCATGCCTGCCCCCAGGAAAGTCTCAGAGGGTTTGGTGCCCACAGCCCCCACGCCCCGGCCGCGGCCCAGTCTGCAGCAGGAGAACTTGGCGGAGCAGGGCAGCGGCAGCCTAGTGAACGGTGAGCCGGGGCCCGGCAGGGGCAGGCATCTCGGTGGGGTGTGGGGGCGGCTGGGTGTTTCAGTGGCTGTGCGCATTTGGGAGGACGCGGGCCACTCTCCATTTGTGCCTGTGTGCACGTGTTCGCGCTGGGGGTTCCCTGTGTTCCGGAGGTTATTAATCATACAACAGATATTTACTGGGTAAATATTTGCTCCGCTCTGGAGGCTGGGGACCCAGCTCGAACAAAACAGACCCCAAGCCCTGCCCCGGCCTGCCCCACCCTGGTGCCTGGGCTCTTGGTGTTCTCTCGTGTCCATCCCCTGTGTAGTGAGTGTCCACCCACGTGGCCTGTGGGTCCCCGAGTGCCACCCGTGGGCACACAAAGGTGACCACCCCCGCCCCCACCCATGTGCTTGTCCGTGCCAGGCAGGGCTTGCGGGAGGGGAGGGTGTGCCCCTGTGACATGAGCCCCTGAGGACTCCCTCCAGGCTAGTCTGAACTGCAGTAGAGACCCCTGCCCCACTCTGTGAGCCCACCTTCCCCCCCTTCTCAGGACCTTCCCCAGTGCCCTTCTGGGCTTTGTGAGCTCCTTGTCACCTGAGATTTGTGGGGCCAACCTTGTCGTTCTCCCAGGGAAGGGGTTTCGAGGCCTGGGGGAGAGAGTCTTCCTCTGGGACTTGCACTGGAACGTTCTCGGGTCAGTCCTGTTCAGCACACGTGGAGGCCTGCTCTGATCCAGCCTGAGCTGGCACTGGGGGCACCGAGTGCTGCCAGTCGCGGGGGCAAGGCAGGCACAGACAAGCGGTTTCAGTGGAGTAAAACCTCTGAAGATGGAGGGAAGCAGAGGCCGATGTGGGACTCTGGGGGACACTTAGGAACCGAAGAGGTGACACCTGGCTAAGTTGAAGCCAGGTCCCCCTCATCGTGGGAAGCCTCTGAGGGGGCTTGGCTGTTCAGTTTTCCGCTGAAATGTGGTGAGGCCTCCAGGGGTTCTGGCCTTCCTGCTTTGTGCTCTACCTGGTCACCTCTGGTGCTTATCCAGAGGATGCAGGGGCGGTTGCCATGTCGACCCAGAGTCCCTGCCTGTCCAGGGAAGCGGGAAGGGCACTGCTTAGCGAGGCAGCCACTCTGGCTTTCCTGTCCAGTGTGCAGCTGCCCATGAAGGCTTGTCTCACTCTCCTTTCCCATCTAGGAAGGCTGCATGAAACCCCCGTCCCCAAGCCGAGAGGGACGCCCAAGCTGTCAGACAGGTTGGTCCCTGAGAGGCTTTCCTGCTTTGGAGGCCCTGGTGGTGGGGATGGGGGTGCCCCCGGGGGCCGGGTTGGGGCTTCCTGTGGGCAGGGCCGGGCTCGGGGGAGGCCCATCTCTGGGTGGCTCACCCTGGGATTCCCACTGCCACCGCCTGACCTGCTCCTGTGAGCAGCAGTGCCAGGGGGCAGAGCTGCCTGCCCAGTCACTCCACCCGTCCGAGCCTCGGTGTCTGCCATAATGTGGGAGACCTGGGCCTCATGTAGTGGTGAGGGTTAGCAGCAGAGCACAGGAAGCCCTGAGAAAGCACCGCCATGGGCCTGGCTCTCAGCCCTCTGCCCTGGGGGCCAGCTCCGCAGGAGGGACATCTATTTCCTGCTTGTCCTTTGGGAACTGTGCTTCCTCTGTGTGGTCTTCAAGAAGAGAGGTGGGCCACAGCTGTCTGAGGAGTTAGCGCTGTTGAGCGCTGTGTACTGAGCACTTTGCCCAGTACTCTAGGTGGGAGCTCCCCGAATTCTCCCAGCAGCCCTGTGAGGCAGGTGTCATCACTGCCCCCATCTCATGGGTGGGAAAATTAATGCATGGCGAGGCCAGGGAACTTCCTCTCTGTTATCCATGTAGTAAGTGACTGAGCCCCTGGTCAGTTCTTTCCTGGGCTGGCTTAACTTGACTTGAAGGCTCACCCTCTCTGGGCCTCAAGGCCCAGTCGGGGTGTGATTATAACAATCCATTCCAGCCTTGGGCCCAGACTGGCCCTGCTGGCCTGGGGATGGGAGAGGGGAAGGGGCAGTTTTTCATTCACCGCTTTGGAAGTGGCCTCAATCCCATGCAGGGAGAGAAGGAAGCTGAACTGCTCACCACCACCAATGGTTTCTGCTGCTTTCTGCCTCCCTCCAGGACACCAGCCCCCAGGAAGGACCCCCCATGGATCACGCTGGTACAGGCAGAGCCCAAGAAGAAGCCAGCTCCCCTTCCTCCGAGCAGCAGCCCCGAGCTGCCAAGCTGGCGGGTGGAGAATGGCGAGGTTGGGGAGGGGGCCCAGCAGGGCCCGGCAACCCACCTGGAGCCCAAGCCCTACAACCCCTTTGAGGAGGATGGGGAGGAGGAGCCCCCGGCTGCACCCAGCCCGGCCACCAGCCCTGCCCCGGCCCACCCGGAGCCCACACCCAAGTCCCTGCACCCCTGGTATGGCATCACCCCCACCAGCAGCCCCAAGACAAAGAAACGCCCTGCCCCCCGTGCACCCAGTGCATCCCCGCTGGGTGAGTGCCACCTCCTGGGAGTCCTCCTGATGGTCAGAACTTGGGGTGTTGGGTGCCTGGGTCAGCCGAGGCCTGGGGAAAGGGGGCTGTGGTGCAACAGAACCTCTCCCGGTCGGCTGACGTGTTTTACGTGCGTCCTCTCATTTGATCCTAGAACAAACCTGTGAGGTAGGCATCATTAACCCCATTTTGCAGGTGAAGAAACTGAGGCACAGAGAGTGTAAGTACGTTACCTAAGGCCTCATAGCTCTAAGCAGTAGAGGCAGGATTTGAACTCAGGCAGTCTGGCTCCAGAGTCCATACTCTTAACCCTTCATAACCCACCTCAAAGGGCTGTTGGGAGAATTAGTTCTTTCCAGTGAATTGCCTAGCGCGTGTCAGGCTCATGGAAAGCACCGGAAGGAGTTAGCTCAAATCTCACCTGACTCAGTCGCCGTCCCTCCAGTTGCCAGGTGGCTTGGGCTCTGGCCTGGCTGGTGTGACTGGGGTGCAGTGATTCTGGGCAATTCCTTCCCAGGTCTGACCTCAGTCTCCCCATCTGTGAAATGGTGGTGGCGGGTCAGCTCCAGTGTGCTATGCCTCCCCCACCCAGCACGTCCTCTCTCGGCCAGGCACGCTGCGGTTTTTGGCTTTTACTTTCTCTCAGTCTTGGATTGAGGCCCAGGACTCCATCACCTTCTACCGTGGATCCCGTCAGACAGTGGGGCCCAGAGCATGTTGGAGAAGACCAAAGCAGGGGCCCCACGAGCCCTGGGGACCCTGCTCTGGCCCCTCTAGCTGTGTCTGGTCTGTCTGAGTGGAGGGGAGGGGAGGTGGTGGGGTGCATGAGCTCTGGTGTCAGACACAGGTGGGTTCGAATCCCAGCCCCTGACATTTGCCGGCAAGTCCCTTCTCTGAGTCTGTTGCCTCATCTGGAAAATGTGGATGATGATCCTTGGGAGCATGTGGTGAAGGTTAGACTGGTGCACAGCAGTGCCTGGCTCAGAGCCGGCTGGGGTGAGGGCTGTGGGCCCCTCGCCCTCCTGCCGCCCTCCCTCCACCTCAGCTGCTGGGGTGGGAGGTGGAGGAGGTGGAGGAGTGGCTGCTTGCTTCTCCCTGGCCTCCAGGGCACCTTAGCCAAGCCTCCCCCGCCTGGCAGATTAGCCTTTTTAAAAAGATGGGAACATGTGTACAGCACAACATTTCCCAGCTTAACCTTTCAAGTGCACAGTTCAGTGGTGGTAATGACATTCAACAATGTTGTTCTACCATCATCAGCATCCATGACCAGAACTTCTCCATCACCCCAAACAGAAACTGTACCCGTTAAGCACCAACTCCCTGTTAGAGGTGCCTTTTAGATTTGGCTTTGCTTTGGGTGAGAATCGGATGTGGGAGGGGCTGTGGGGTTTGTGGGGGAGTGGAGGCAGCAGGCATTCTGGGGGAGGACGTGAATGGGGGAAGGACCCCCGGGGTTATAGCTGTGCCACGAGGCAGCACCCCAGAGCCGAGTGTCGGATAAACTAGAGTGATTTGATCCACTTGATGACCTTGGTCATGTCATGCATATGCTGCTCCCTGGGCCTGGTCTCCCCATGTGGACACGGAAGGGGCTGGTTTCCAGGCCTACTGGCAGCTCTGAAGAGTGGAACTGCCAGGTGGGGCTAGAAACCCTGACTGTCGCCTTCCACGGCGCCCCCTGCTCATTCGCACAGCTCTCCACGCCTCCCGCCTCTCACACTCGGAGCCCCCCTCGTCCACCCCGTCGCCAGCCCTCAGCGTGGAGAGCCTGTCATCTGAGAGCTCCAGCCAGACTGCCAGTGGGGACCTTCTAGAGCCACCTGCCGTGCCCAAGAGCTCCTCCGAGCCGGCTGTCCACACCCCTGGCACTCCCGGCACCGCTGCCAGCCTCTCCACCAACTCCTCCCTGTCCTCCTCTGGGGAGCTGGGGCAGCCCAGCATGGACCGGACACCTCAAGCCAGCCCTGGCCTTGCCACCAATGCTGGGGAGAGCCCTGGTCCCCAGCCAGCCAAGCCCTGCAGCGGCGCTGCCCCTACCCCGCTCTTGTTAGTTGGAGACAGGAGCCCTGCACCTTCCCCTGGAACCCTGTCGCCACAGCTCCAGGTGAAGGTGAGTTTCTGTCCTGTCTGGTGGGCGTGGGCCTGCACTCGGGAGGATGTCGATGGCATCCATCTCTGCTGGGCCCCTGACTGCTTCACAGTCCTAGCTGTGTCCATCTACCCATCCACCATTCTGTGCACTGAGGCACAAATCGAGCTCGCCACCCTTCCATCCACGTGCCGCACCTCCCACCTATCTAGCTGCCCGCCCACCCTCCAGCTGCCCAGGGATCCATGTATTTATGCACCCAGGCCCCTGCTCCCCTGCTGATCTCCACGTGCTCACTCCTGGGGCTCAGCCACCCTCCCCCACATGTCTTCTGTCCACCCTGCCATTCGCCGAGGCTCTGTGTCTGCCACATGAGTTTTTGGGGTTGTCTGCTCGTTTGTCAGCCCCAGGCCAAGACCTGGGGAGACCAGGGGCCAGGACCTCCCTCCCTCTGGGCAGCCTGGTTCTGGTGGTCCACTTTGCCCCCACTCAGCACACTCGGAGTGCCTAAGGCTCGCCCAGCCCCTGGGCGGGGGGTGGCAGGAAAGCTCACACGGGGCAGCCACAGTCATTCGCGTGGTGTGACTGCTGTTGTCCAGCCCCTCCTGTAACCCAGGCGTGGTACGTGCACTTTCCAAACATCGTCTTGTGACCGGTACACTAACTCCAGCCCTGCTACCCTTGTGCTGTGTGACCTGAGAAGGCCCTGCCCCTTCTCTGGGCCTCTTGCTCCACTGATAGGAGAGGCTGGGCAGCACCCAGATTTCCAGATTGGTGGTGGGAGGAGGGGCAGTGGGTCAGCTGTGGACTCCACACACTTCAAGCAGCTCCTTTTGTAACACCCGTTTCCTATTCTGGGCATCTGGGAAGGATATGGTTTGAAGAAGGAGCCTGGGAAAAGGCTGGCTGTTGGCCCTGGTACTCAGGCTGGTCTAGGGGTTCGGGCTTTTGGCTCTGCTGGGACCCCCAGGGTATGTCTGTGGAGGGATGGGCAGAGTCCCAAGTGGGCACCCCTATCCCCACCCCAACCTCAGGATTATGAGAGAATCCCAGAGGCAGAGGGAGCAGGAGACAGAGGTCTTGGGTGGGATGCCGTGGCCCCAGCTCACTGGGTGGGTGCTGCCCTGTGGGAACAAAGCCCTGCTCCTTGCTGAGCCAAGGCCCCAGCACTTCCCCTGCTCAGAAATCCCAGAGCAACTACCAGCCTGAAAGAAACCTGGGCTGGCACAGGTGAGGCAAGCATGGCCCTGCCTTCCCTACCCCAGCTCCTGAGAGAAAGCTGGGTAAAGGCTCCAGAACACTGAACAGCCTTCGGTGAGGCCTCTCTAAGGGGCCCATGGTGACGCCTCTGTTTCCCATGAGCTGGGGAAAGCGGCTGGAAAGCATTGACCTTGCCCATGTGGCAAGCAGAGGCCTGGCGGGCCCTTGTTGGGGGGCTGCCCAGCCTTGCTGGCCTCAGGGAGGGCAGGAGTCTCCCCACACAGGCCAAGGCGCAGAGAGCCAGGCGGGCTTCACCCCGAGTCTCCAGCAGCTGTGAGCCTTCCCAGGCCGGGAGGGAGGGCCCTGCTCCTTCATCTGCTGGGCAGCTGGAGGTTGGGATCCCTGCTTTCCCACTTCCAGGCTGGGCCAACCTGGGTGAGGCGCTTTGCCTCTCTTAGCCTTAGAGTCCCTGTTGGGCAAAAGGGGGTCACAGGGCTTGAATGGGGTCCCATTGCTCTGTCTGGCGCTGACCCCGTGCTCTGACCACTGCCCCCTGAGGCCGGATGGCTTCCCAGACCCTGAAACAGATTCTCACCTTCGTCCTGGCCCTTGAGACCTGTGTGACTGTGGACAAATGACTTACCCACTCTGAGCTTGAGTTTCCTCAGCTTTAAATGGACATTATGGTCCCCACTTCACAGGGCAGTTGTGAGGACTAGGAATGTATGAAAAGCATCCAGGGCAGCATCTGGCACCTGGAGGGGCCCCGGAAGTGTCTGTGCCAGGACCGAGTGCACCAGAGATGAACAGTAGAGATGCTGTCTGCCTGGGCCCCTCCCCGCACGGCTGGCCCCTGCCCTTGGGTCCAGGCCTGCTTTCCCGTGCCCACACGGTGCTCCTCCCCAGGCCGGCAGCAGGCTGCCCGGGTCTTTCCTGCCCCCTGCCCAGACTTACTCTCCATCGTGTCTCCCTGCCTGTAGTCTTCCTGCAAGGAGAATCCTTTTAACCGGAAGGCATCACCTGCAGCCTCCCCAGCCATGAAGAAGGCCACCAAGGGGTCTAAGCCAGTGAGGCCGCCTGCCCCAGGACACGGCTTCCCACTCATCAAACGCAAGGTGCCAGCCTGGAGTCCCCAGGGACCCTCTGCCCTGGGCCTGGACACCATCCCCTCTCTCAGGGGATGGACAGCTGCACTCAGATGTCCAAAAGGGGGCTCTTGAGCAGCCAACTGGGAGGTTCAGCTCGCAGCCAGGGGCGTTTGGAGTCGGCCAGCCATCTGGGGGCAGTGGGGTGCTGTATTTAATTTGTTACTTAAAACAGTTTGAGACCAAAGCGTTCATAGGCTAGATTTCTACTTAAACAACGTAGAGTGTTCTCCAGTTTATTTCTCCAGGGTTATCCCTCTTGCTAACCCTGGGATACCCTTCCCTGGGGTGGCAGGGGAGGGGGAGGGCAAAGGAAGCCATGCCTCCCTGAGTGGGCCTGTCGGTGCTGGCACCAGCGGCACAGAGGGCTTGTGGCTATCCCTATAGCAACCCCTCCCCCACCCTGGGGTCCTGGCATCTGGCCACGTGGGGGTGTGGGGAGCACGGGCGCCTGCACCCTGGGCTGGCTGATGCTTCTGGCGTCAGCCTGAGGCACAGGTGGGCAAGCAGGTGGGAGGCGTCAGCGGTTCTCCAGGTGACCGGGGCGCTGTCGGGCAGGTCCAGGCCGACCAGTACATCCCTGAGGAAGACATCCATGGAGAGATGGACACTATTGAGCGCCAGCTGGATGCTCTTGAACACCGTGGGGTGCTGCTGGAGGAGAAGCTGCGTGGTGGTGTGCACGGTGCGGGACCTGCTGGGGTGGGCCTGGTGGGCTGGCCGGGGGGGGGCGGTGGGCCGCACCCTGGAAGGGGGCCTTGCCCTGAGGGGGTTCTGGCTCTGGCCTCAGTGAGCATCTGGTTTTCAGAGGGCCACGAAGATGACATGCTGGTGGCCTGGTTCAAGCTCATCCACGAGAAGCACTTGCTGGTGCGGCGGGAGTCCGAGCTCATCTACACGTGAGTCCTCACGTCTCTCTCCGCCCCCAGGAGTCCTTTCCCAGAATCCATACAGCTTAGTAGTGAGCCTCTTCCCATTCTTCCCTCGTCAGCGACAGGACAGGGCAGAACAGCCTTGAATCGAGGGAGAATTGCTAATAGCTTCTTCCCACCCTCTAGCTTCAAGCAGCAGAACCTGGAGCAGCGCCAGGCCGACGTGGAGTATGAGCTCCGGTGCCTTCTCAACAAGCCTGGTGAGTGCAGCCCTGGTGACACGGCTGGGCGGAGGGCAGTCCCGGTTCTTCCCTCCCGGCTGGGAAGTAGATGGACGGAGCCACAGTGGGGGATGCACAGGCAGACTCAGGGCCGGAGGAGATGTAGGGCTGGGAGGTGCCGGCTGAGTCTCCGAGGAGGGGAGGGATTATAACAGGTGAAAATGGGCTAATGGCCATGCAGGCTGATGGCGTGGCATGGACAGCGGGGGGTAGGGAGAGTGGGGGGTGATGGGGAGCAGACCCACCTATTGGGGGCATTTGGGTTGCTCCCCTCTCTGGAAGGTGTGGGTGGGCAGGTCCGGGGAAGAGGCTGCGAGTGGGGCCTCAGGTCCCAGGGTCAGGATTGCACCAGATGAGTGGGAGGTAGCAGATGCGTGTCCGGGGGCTCTGAGTGATGGGCAGGCAAGGCTCAGAATGACAGGGGAAGTGGGAAGGGTGGGACCGGGAGCTAGACAGTCCTGTGTCCTGCCGCTGACCTGCCATGTGACTCAGGCAGGACTCTCAGCCTCCCTGAGCCTCCGTGACTGCGTGTGAGATAGGAATGGAGAGACCCACTGCACATCCAGGGCATGTGGAAACGCTGACGGCTGGCGGTTATGTGGCTGAGCTGGGGGCTGGCGAGGGAGGGCTCCTCACGTGTCTCCTGTGGCGACAACAGAATGTGAGCCACAGCTGTGGGCAGAGCCCGGCTGCAGAGAGCCAGGGTTTTTGACCACTTCCTGTGGCCTGGACGTGGCACTTCCACATGGCTTACCTTGCTCAGCCTCATTGTTGTTCCCATTTAACAGGAAAAGAAATGGAAGGCCAGAGAGCTGGCGAGGCTTGCCGTTGGTGTTGGAGCTGGGCTTCCACCGGGGTCTCTGACTGGGCCTGTCCCTGCACACGCAGCCCCTCCTGCCTGCTGGGGCAGTGGCCCGGCCTCCCCACTGCTGGGGAGGCTGGATGAGGTGCAGAGGCAGGAGCGTCTCTGGGGAGGCCACAGAATGTCCCAGCCTTCCATTGCTACCCATGAGTCACTCCCAAGTCTCCCGGAGGCTGGGTAGTGACAGCCATGAGGGAGCCGCAGTGACACCCCGTGGCCGGAGTGGGTGCAGCGCCTGCACGCCCCTGGCCAGCCTGGCCCTGGGCCTGTGGCGCCGCTCCGGCCCTGGGCTTCTCATCCTGTCCTGGACATCGCTCTTGGGGGAGAGACTGGTTTACAGAGGGCTTGGGTGGGTTGGAGACCCTACAGGATGGCATAAGTCCTGTAGCTTGGGTGGTATCAGACTGCCTGGGTTCAAGTACTGATCCACCCTCATAGCTGTGTGACACTAGATAAGCCTCAGTTTCCCCCTCTGTAGATAGGGGACAATAGTTTACCCAGTCCACAGATTTAGGAAGTTGTGAAGCAGGATTTGAACTTGTGGGTGACTCTGAAGCCCTTGTTCTGTGCTCAGAACTATGCTGGGCCATCTGCTCCTGACTTCTGACAAGATGAGGTGGTTGGGGAATGGGGCCTTGGCCGAGGGGCCCTGGGAGTTAGACTCTGGTATGGGGAGGCCTGTGGTGGCAGAGGTTGTGGGGGGCGGGCCAGGTGTGGGCCCCATCCCCTAGAGTCAAGGTTAGGTGGTCCCTGAGAATGGTCCTGGGGGCTGGCTACAAGGAGGGGAGAAGAGGCCGGAATGGTAGCAGCTGTGCATGACTCCCTTCCCTCGTGTCCCCCTGGTCTGTCCTCCTCCATGGCCTTGGATGAATGTCCCAATATGTCATTTGGGCCACGCTGCTCCTCCTGCATAAGGACCCCTGGGGCTCCCTGTTATCCCCCTGCCCCCACCCCACTCTGGCCCCAGCCTTGCCTGCCAGCTGGACTTTGGGGACTCTCAGCAAGCCCAGCACAAATCCTGTTTCCCCTGAGAAACCACCTGGGAAACAGTTGTCGAATGAACATAAGAAACACTTTGGCATGCATCATTTGGCTGGTCTCGGTTCTCAGGACAAGTATTGCGACTGTCCCCCCATCCCCACCCCCATCTGAGTCCCCTTGAAGGATTTTTTTTGGGGTACTCAGCCTAGTATCTTTGGTCTCTTAATTTCCATAGGAACCTGTAACCCTACCCTTCCAGGACCCTCCTTTCCATCCTCATGGTGTCTAGCCCGGCTGTCTAGTGCGCTTAGCACTTAGGCCATGATTCCTGGCCTCTTGGTGCAGGCAAGAGGGTTTTCACGCCACTCATGCCCCCAACTTTTCTCCCGGGCAGAAAAGGACTGGACGGAGGAGGACCGGGGCCGGGAGAAGGTGCTGATGCAGGAACTGGTGATGCTCATTGAGCAGCGCAACGCCATAGTCAACTGCCTGGACGAGGACCGGCAGAGGTGATGTGGCTGTGGGGGGGGCGGGCACACCTTGCCCAGGGTCCCCTGGGTGGGGTAGCTCCCTGGCAGAGCCTGAGGCATGGTCCCACACTGCAAGGCGGCCAGCCCTGCCCTCCCGGCGAGGGACCCCAGGGCATCCTTGCTCCGTGTGGCCTCAGGCTGGAAGGGATTGGAGATGGTCTGGTCCCTCCTCCTGTGGGCTGCTCAGCTTCCCTTTCTCATTTCAGGGAAGAAGAGGAAGACAAGATGTTGGAAGCTATGATCAAGAAGAAAGGTGAGGCCCCTCCTGGGCATGAGGCTGCTGCCTGGGGGCTCTGACCCACTTAAACTGAGCGTGCTCAGCCTGGGGGCTGCAGGGTGCAGGGGCAGGCTGAGCAGAAGCTTGGAGTGGGCCCTACAGGGATGGCTGGGAAGCCTCCAGCCAGGAAGACTTGGCCCAGGTTCTCAGAGTGGGCGTGGGGATGGCCCGAGGCCCACAGAAAGGAGAGTGGGTTGGCCCGAAGCTGCCTTTCCACCTGGAGATCCTCAGCGGGTCCTCGTGGGGTCTGTGGGCCCCAACAGCAGTGCCTACAGGGGCATAAGCTAGGGCCTGGAATGGTTAAAAGAGCACTGGACTGGGAGTCAGGAGACCTGGGTTTTGCTCTTGGTTCCACCAGTGAATCATTTTGTGACCTTGTGGTTAAGTCCGGACTCCAGGCCCAGCTCTGCCACATAGTAACTAGGAGACTTTGAACCAGCCACTTCGCCCTTCTAGGCCTCACTTTCCTTATTTGCAAACTGGGGATGAGACTGCACCCACCTCACAGGTGTGTGCTGAGGGTCACCTGAGATACACGGAAAACACAGAGAGCTCACTGGGTGTCGGTCCATTTCAAAGGCCCGCAGTCTCCTTGTCTATAAAATTAGGAGCTTGGACAGCCGGTTTCTGAGGTCTCTTCTAGCTCTGACAGTGAACGTTTGTATTGTAGTAGTCTCAGTAACCCACAGAAGTGGGAGCACCAGCTCGGGTGAACTGAGCCTTTTAGGGATCAGTTTACTTAGGCTGTGCATCAGCATTCCCAGAGTGCTCTCACATGTTTATCTCCTGATCCTGGTCAAAACCCTGGGAGAGGGGTATGGCCCCATCCTGTAGATGAAGAAATGAGGCTCAGAGGTGAAGCCATTTTTTCCAGGTGCCACCTGAGGAGGTGGTGGGGCTGTGGCTGAGCCCTGTGGTGGCACTCCCATGCCTTTGTCACTAGCCTGCTGGCTTGCCAGGAATGCCCCCCCCCCTGCCCCCAGTCTTTTGTTAAATGCTTCCCTTTTTTTATGCAGAGTTCCAGAAGGAGGTGACACTCGAGGGCAAGAAGAAGGGGAAGTTCAAGACCGTAAAGATGCTGAAGCTCCTGGGAAACAAGCGCGATACCAAGAGCAAGTCCCCCAGGGACAAGAGCTGAGGGCGAGCGGGCAGCCAGCTGGAGACTGCCACCTGCGCCCTGCTCAGCCCCAGGCTGTGCTCTGCTGGTGGGGGCGCCCTGCTGCCCTTCCAGATCAGGCGAGAGGAAAGTTGAATTACTGGAGGAGGCCTCTGGGTGATGGCCGCTCCCTCCTCGGGGGCCTCTGGCTGGTCTGGGCCAAAGAGTTTTCTTCCCTCTTCTCCCAGCCCTGGCAGCTGGTTCTGAGGACTCCAGAGGCTCTGACTGACCCAAGGAGCAAGCAGGGTGCAGGGAGGGGCAGCAGCTGAGCTGTCTGCCCTCGTGCCCCATCCCAGCCACTGCCTTGATGGGCAGTTCCTTTGTCCCTCTTCCCTCCTGTACCAAATCCAGGTGGGAGACTTAGCCATCCTTCCTGCCCACAGACCACTGTGGCCTCGTCCCCTGCCTCCAGGGTTCTGCCCCTCTCAGCAGGCCAGCCAGCAGGGCTGCTGCTTCCTACCCCGGCCCTGGCTCCCAGGCCCTGTCTTCCTTTCCAGTCAGGACAGCAGTGCCCCTCAATCCCAGTTCCTCCTCACTCAGGAGCTCTATTTATGAAATCCTAATTCAGTGTGAGTTAGTTCCTGAGCAGTCTGTGCTCTGTCCTCAGACATGAACAGGCCCAATGGGCAGATCCCGCCCTCTCTCCCTCCCAGGCTGCAGATGCTTCCTGCATCTCTCCTTATTCCACAGGAAACTTCAGTTCCCTGGCCTCAGGGCTGTGACGGTCATGCTAGGGCATGTGGGTTCCCCACCCCCGTAACTCTGCCCTAGGGCTTGAGCCCCTGGCGAGGGCCTCTGGGTGGCAGGCTGGGTTTCACTTCCAGTTCCTGATCATCAGCCTTTGCAGAGTACCCTTCGAGTCGGTGCTATTCCTGGTTCTTTAACCCACTGTAGTCTGATCCCTAATTTAGAGCTTCCCTCTACCACTTCAGGTCTAGGAGAGTGGGCCGTGTTCCTGTCCATGGTCATGGCTAGCTAGTCCTCACTCCTCTGTTGTCAGTTCCCTCCCTGACTCATTCACCACCGTGGGACCGACTGCCCACTCCACTGCAATGGGCGTGGGAGAGGTGCCAATGGGCCAACTCCCTTTTCCCCAAGGAATGTGCCCAGCTGCCCCTGGTCGAAGCACTGTTGCCATAAGCTATCTCTGGGACACCTCTAGGGCTCCCTTCCCTCGACACGCCTCTGAGAAGAGGTTGCACTGTATTAACTTGTGAGGGTTTTCCTCACCATCAGTAAATGGGGACCACTGCCCGCTGCCAACGCCCAGCAGTCATGTGGTGCTTTCCCCGCAGCCAAGTCGGCCTCCTTCCCACCCGTGCCTGGTGGCCGGCGTCTCTGGTTGCCCCTGAGGGTCTGGAGCCCTGTTGGGTGGGACTCTTCTTCCTTGGCAGGGAGCGGTGGCTGCCGGCATCTCCCTAGCGCCCTGGTGGTTGCCTTCTGAGCGTGCCTGCTGACCCACCCAAAGGCGTTTCAGGGCGAGCAGTAACCTGACGGATGGCGGATGGCATCTGACACGCTGGCTCAGTGTCGAGAGACAAGAAGGGTGGTGGTGGCGGGGACCAGAGTGTCTGTGTCACAACTGAAGAGCGAAGCTGTTCCTTACTGAAGCCACCTGTTGCATGTGGGACTGTGGGCCTGGAGTTGCCAGGTCTTTCCATTTCTCAAAAGAAGGCAGCATCCAGATTTTGTGAGTGTGTAATCTGTAAACGTTGGCAACTAACAAACTTAAACCAAGGTAGGCTGATGTGGTGTTGTCAAGGGTGGGCTGAATTTGTCCTGGGCGCCACGTGATGGATCCTCCGAGGTGGAGGATGGCTGTCACAGTCATGTCGCCCCCTCTGCCCTTAGTGTGTGAACACAGAGGCTTCCCATGGCATGTTCCGAGCCAGGTGTCGACCTCCCCACTTATCTGCCTGAGGAGGCTGTAAACCAAAACTTGGGTCATGTGACCCAGTGGGATTATAGGAATTCTGGGGGGCAGGAGACAGTCCAGAAAGGGTTGTTGGAATTTCCAAAATACTTTGGTGATGGATGGGGATGGGAAGATGACGGGATACTGGAGAAGGTAGGGCTCACAATGGCCAGGAGACATGGCTCGGAGGGAAGGGGACTGCATGTTCTGTGCCAGGCCCTGGGGTCCTGCCTTCCTTGTAGAAGGACTCTTCATAGCAGCCCTTTGAGGCAGGCCACACAGATGAGCAAACCAGCACTTAGGTGGGTTTTGCCCAAGGTCATACAGGACATGCTGGAGTTGGAACCCAAGCTAGACACTCAAACCAGTGTTGATCTCTCCATCCCTCTGTGTTTATCTGGGCAATGTATTTCAGTGGGAAGATCTACAGCCAAATTTTAATCCTGAGTTGGCTAGTTCTAGTTATATGGCCTTGGATATAGCATCTTGGTGAGCCTTCGTTCTCACACGGGAAAAACAAGCTGCTGCAGAGGCTTATTGAGAGAATGAAATAAGAGTGAAATTAAGCACTTGCCACTGAGCCCGGCCCATGGGGAGCTCAAGAAGCAAGCACTGCTTTTCATTTCCACTTGAAATATGCAAATAGGTATCTGGAAACCCATCTGCACTTGAGAAATTCTAACCCCATGAACAAGTAAGCTGTATCCCTCTGAAAACAAAACGGTATGGGTAATGACCTCTGTGGAACATGTTTTATTGGCTCTTTAATCATTGTGGTTAAACATTTGCCCAAGGCTGGAAGAAGCCAAATGAGTAGGGCCTAAGACAAGTAGGGAGCAGGAATCAGTCATTCCAAGGTTCAGAAAAGGAACTAGGCAGGACATGCAGGGACGGGGGTGGTGGAGAGGGCCTGTCAGATGCCCTTGGACACACGTCCAAGATGGTGAGACTTTGGGCTCTCATTACTGTGTATGGGGCTCTCTTCCCTTAGAAGACTAAATCTTCTCTGTGTGTTCGTATCAGTGACTGTGTTGTGTTGTGTGTGTGTCTCAAAGGCTCCGGCAGTGGACCAGCAGCTCCGGGCAGGTCAGAGGCGAATCCTCTGAGAGTGGGTCCATTTGCTTGGGCGCCGTGTATGCTGGGTACTTAGGGCAGTGCTGTGCTGCTGTTTGACAGGGCTGAGAGCCGGGGTGGGTGAGCTGAGCTGGGATGCTCTGCTCGGCTTAGAGGCAGGCTCCCAAGGTCAAGGCTGGGCCACCCTGCTCCTGTCTCCCAAGACAGATTAAGAGGTGACAAGAGCCCTCCTAAGTTCCTCGTTCTTCTTGTGGTCAATATCTTCCATTTCCCGTCGCTTCTGCAGAAGGCGTCAGAGAAATCCGGGGCTCAGGGACGGGAGCTTTAGGAGCCACCACAGATGTGAGGCTAGAGCCACAGCTGACCCTGTATTTCCACCCACGTCACCTTTTGCCCCCCACTCAAGGTGGACTGTCCCCTCCCCACTTCCCCCTGATTTCTCCTACCTGGGAGATTTCAGCCAGGATTATTCCTCGGTACTGTTTGCCCTGTCCCAGGGCCTCCATGTCAGCCAGGAATTCTTTCCTCTCCTGGATCTCCTTTACCACTGGACAGAGGAGAAGGGCGATCAGTGCAGAATGGGGGCTGCCAGGCTGCTAGGAGGGGTGGGGGGCAGACAGTTGCCTATCTTGGGGAGAGAAGCGGTTCTGTGGTCAACCTTGTTTCTCACTCATTGGCCCTTGGGATCCCCTATCCCCCTATTCCCCAGCCCAGTTGGGCCAGCCGGTGGCTTACATTCTTCAAACCGGTCCAGTTCAGGGGTGGGGTCCTCCTGTCGCACAGGGGGGGCCTTTTTTTTCCATTCCTCTGAGTCCTTTCCAGTGGCAAAGATGTTCTGGAGTTTTCGCTTCTCCTTCTCCAGATCTCCTGAGGGGCCCAGACACGGCCTGGTTAAGGGGCCCCACTCATGATCTGTGCTCCAGGGCGCCTGGGTAACGTGGAGAGGCCTTCTGTGGACCCCACACCTACCCATGTCAGCATTGCCAGAAAGGGGTTGAAAGAATGAGCAAAGAGCCTTTGGGGCAGGGCACGGCAGAGCAAAATCAGGAACTCAGGCCTCAGTGCTGCCTGTAGAGGCGGCCTGTGGGCAGAGGCTACCGAGATTTAAGAGGGCCTGGGCCAAAAGTTAGGTCAGAGGCCAAGTAGGAAGGGGAGGAACAGCTCTGGAAAGTGGGCTGGGGCGACACTGTGTGCTTGAGAGCAGTGCCTGTGAGACCTGACTGCCACATTCAGCATGGCATTCTTGAGAAAGAAAGGATCAAGACAGCCTACCTGTGCTCCCCTGTGCCTGAACATGTGCCCAGGCTCCAGGGCATTGATTACATAGATACCTGCTCACCTGCCCTGGGAGCTGCCCATCCCCTCCCTCCCCACGGAGCCAGCGAGAACGGAGGCCAAGGCCCTGTCACTTACTGGTGGCTTGAGGCTTGAACTGCTCCCGGCTGTAGGCCCCGTTGGCTTGGCACACGTGGGCAGGCCGGAGGTGGGGCCGGGCCGTCAGGATGGGAGGCAGGTAGATGGCCGAGGGCTGCGGCATGGGAGGTGACACCCTTTGGCTGGACGTGGGGCTGCACTGCAGGGGCAAAGTGTCTCCTCCTGGAGAAGGGAGGGGCGGGTGGGGCTCACCTG
>JAQZBX010036882.1:0-24011 GCA_029593785.1 Cabassous unicinctus
CAAAGAAGACCTAAATAAATGGAAGAATATTTCATGTTCATAGATTAGAAGATTAATAATCATTAAGATGTCTATCCTACCCAACTTGATTTACAGATTTAATGCAACCTAAATAAACGTTCTAATAGCATTTTTACTGAATTGGAAAAGACAATTATCAACTTTACTTGGAAGGGTAAGAGGTCCAAAATAGCCAAAAAGATCTTGAAAAAGAAAAAAAAAAGGTGGAATCATGCTACCTGACGTTAAAGCATACTACAAAGCTACAGTGGTCAAAACTGCATGTTATTGGCACAATAATAGACATACTGACCAATGGAACCAAATTGAGAGTTCAGATATTGACCTGCACATATACAGCCAACTAATACTCAAAAAAGCCACCAAGAAGCCTCCACAAGTATACAATAGTCTCTTCAACAAATGGTGCTTGAAGAACTGGATATCCACATCCAAAAGAATGAAAGACAATGAATGAAATCCCCATATAAATATTTACTCAAGATAGATCAAAGACCTAAATAAAGGAGCCAAGACCACAAACCTCCTAGAAGATAATGAAGGGAAGCATCTAAGAGATCATGTAGTAGGAAATGGTTTCACAAATTTTATACCCAAAGAATTAGCAACAAAACAAAAAAACAGGTAAATGGGACCTCCTTAATGTAAAAAAAAAAAACTTTTTTGCTTCAAAGGAGTTTATCAAGAAAGTGAAAAATTAGCTTACTCAATGGGAAAAATATTTGGGAACCACTTATCAGATAAGGATCTAATATTTAGCATATATAAAGTAATATTACATCTCAAAAATAAAAAGACTATCCATTTTAAAAAGAGGCACGAGATTTGCATAGAAATTTTTCCAAAGAGGAAATACAAATGGCTATTAAAGTGCATGAAAACATGCTCTACATCACTAGCTGTTAGAGAAATGCAAGTCAAAACAATGAGATACCACCTGACACCTATTAGATTGACTACTATTAAAAAATCAGAGAACTACAAGTGTTGGAGAGGATGTGGAGGAACAGGACCACTCATCCACTGCTGGTGGGAATGTAGAATGGTGCATCCACTGTGGAGGATGGTTTGGCAGTTCCTCAGGAAGCTAAGTATTGAATTCCATAGGACCCGGCAATCCCACTAGAATAAATATACACAGAAGAATTGAAAACAGGTTCTCAAATAGTTATATGCACACCCATGTTCATCATGGCAATATTTACAATTGTCAAAATTTGGAAACAATCTAAGTGTCCATCAACAGATGAATGGATAAACAAAATGTGGTATATTCAGATGATGGAATATTACTCAGCTTTAAGAAGGAATGAAGCATTCACCCATGTGAAAACATGAATGAATCTTGGAGACTTATGTTGAGTGAAGCAAGCCATTCACTTAAGGATAAATATTGTATCATCTCCTTGATATGAACTAAGGATGTCAAGCAGAATTACAGAGCTAGAGTATGGAAGATAAGTTACCAAGACATAGAAAGGGAAAAGAAAGTGGTGAGCCAATGTTCAATCTGGACAGAATCTATGATATGCTTGATGGGGGAGATTTGGCAGTAGATGGGGGTGATGGTGGTGTAGTGTTGTGAGGGGGGTTGATGGTGCTGGAGTGTGAGCTTGACTGAAGTTGGGGGCCTGGGTTGGGCTATCCATGGTGCAGGGACTAAGGCTAGAGGAAGAAACAGGTGAACTCTGATGAGGTTAAAGATTGTGGTTAAGAATACAATTGTTGGGAATGTTCTTTTGGCAACTATGGCAGGGGAAGGTCACTGGTGCAGGTTGTTGACCATGGGTAAATTTGTCGGGAAAGGTGCACCTGGCACATGCCTCTATGGAATAAGAATGTGTTCATATCGTTTTAGGGTGTTACCATAGTGGGTGGAGTCCTACATAATAACCAACAAAATATTAAACTCCCATACTTGAAAGACCTGCTACATTCTCAAATAGAGTGGCAAGAACCTCTCGAGTAATTAAGCAGTGCCTACTAAGAAAAAACTGACCAATACACCAAGTCCTTAATATTAACACTCATACTTATGAACTTTATCCCTGTAAAATTGAAAATTAGCCTAAACATAGCCATTGTCTATAGTTAGTTTCTGAAATCCTCCTTGTTACTCAAAGATGGCTTCTTTCTAAGCCAAACTCAGCAAATAAATTCCCAGGGATGAGTGTCCCTGACTCAAGGGATTATGACCAAACACCAACCAGCAATGCATTTGGAAAAAGACCTTTACCAAAAAGGGGGAGTTAAATAGAAAAGAGCTTGTACAGCTAAAAGATTTCAAAATGAGTTGGGAGGTCATTCCAGAGATTACACTTATCCATGTCTCAGGTGGACCTAACTAAATACCACAATAAACAAAGTTGCAAACAGGGATGCTTGCGAGGGTGCTATAGACATCTGGACTGTATAGGCAAGGCACACCACCCTATGAAATCACATCCCTGTCAGTGGGCCTTATCTTGGAATATATTATAATCTATTTCCCCTATGTAATAGAGTTAGACTCATTTATAATTTCCTTACATGTAATTGTTTGAACCTTTTATTTGAACCTATAATTAGCACTATACCCATGAATATGTCCCAGACATTTAAATATTTGTCTTGTTCCTATGCTGGTTGAGCTCTGACTCTTATCTGAGTTACCACCAACACCTACTCTCCAGTTCATTGGACTCACCCTGGACAACAAACCAAATGATGATGATGGACAACTCTCACCCCCAAAACAAAAAAATGTCTACTACTGCAAGCAAAACAGTACTTTGATTTGACCCATAAGATCTAAGCCCCATCTCATTTTGAAGCAGAGTGGTTATCACCATTCCCAAATCCTCAAGATTGAGGAATAAACAATTGTAAGAGGGAAATGGAACAATGGACCAAAGTAGACTTATTATTATTGTAGGAAGAGAAAAACTTATAACATTGAGACAAAGACAGTTGTTACCACAAGTTTGAGAGGAGGAGATGGGAAGAATAAGTTGAACACAGGGCATTTTTAAAGCATTGAATTTGTTCTGGATGATCATGCAGTAATTGATATAGGCCATTTGAATCTTTTTCAAAATCTCTAAAATTGTATGGTGCAAAGTATAAACCATAATGTAAACTACAGACCCTGGTTAGTAGCAATACTTCAATATTTGCTCAAGAATTATAACAAATGTATTACACTAATGTAAGATATTATCAATAGGGGGAAATGTGAGAAGGGGAGGCTTTGGCTATATGGAATCACTATACTTTTGATGTACCCTTTTTTGTAATATAAATTTTAAAAAAGTAAATTTTGTTACATGGGTAAAAAAACACTTTTGAGAATTTATTTTACTATAACTTTGGGATTTCTGAAATAGCTAAATGGTAAAAGTGAGCAACTATTTTAAAAAATCAACAATCAAGAATAATAATTGAAACTCATCTATTTAACTATTAATCTTGATATAAATTTTAACTGGATAAAAAATTTTACATATGAAATATAACACCAACAAGTTGTTTAATAATTTTTTTAAAAATGGGGAAGAATATTTTGGTAAGTGTAAAGGCAGGAAAGTATTGTTTAAAATCTAAAACAACAGCAAAAACAGAACTATGGAAAAGTTTATACAGCATAAAAATGTCAAAAATCACAAGAGGTAAAAATAACAATCACACATATCATCATGAAAGGAACAGGGCGCAAATGTGACTCAAATGGCTGGGCAGCCATTTCCCATATAGAAGTTCCTAGGTTCAATCCTCGGGGCCTCCCAGTAAAATAAAGAAAAATATAGAAGTTGCATGGGCACACTGTCAGGCCCCGTGAGCGGGTGAGCCCCCAGGCCCCACTGAACCATGTAGCAAAAGGGTGACATAACAGAAGAGAGATGCAGGGGAAAGTGAAGACAAGACATGCCGAAAAACCAAGAACTGAGGTAGCGCAGGTGACAGAACACCTCTCTCCCACATCAGAAGCTCCCAGAATAGAATTCCAGTGAAGACAGGAAGAGAAGGATGAGAGGAGAGGGCAGGAAACTGACACAGAGAACTGCCCAAGAGATGGACACAAACAGCAAAAATGGGGGAGGCAGGTGTTAACTGGATTAAAAATAAAAGAACCCCTAAAATAAATAAATAAATCAAAGGAAAAAAACTTAGCATGTCATTAACTCATAAAAATTAGGATGGAAATATTCAGTTATCAAATAAATTAGGTAAAAGCATCATTAGACATTTAGATTAAGAAATACAAATAATTTTAAAATATTAAAAGTGATCAAACTCAATTACATTGAAAGAATTTCAATTAAGGTTTACAAAAGAAATACAATTTCCATAGCTAGTCAGATTATCTATAACATACATTTTTATTATAAAGATGTTGTTGAGAATATGGACAATCATTTATTTTAACAGACTGTTGAGTAGGGTAGTTGGCACAACCTCAAGGATAGGATGTTGGCAATTACTGTGAACATCAACATTTTAAATGCATACAGTTTGATCCAACAATTTCATTTCTAGGGACTAATACTTGCATATTTTAAAAAAGATCTATACTTATTGTGGTATGATTTGTCATTGGTAAAATTGGAAACCACATGTAGAAAATTGTATTACTTAATTTTAGTTCATCTTAATGAAGGAGTATTATACAGTAAGAAGATAACTGTGAATGAGTTAGATCTATGTGGACTGGTATGGAAATATCATCAATATCTTAGGTAGTAAAATTGAAAATAGTCAACACTCAGACATAAATATGCATGCATACACAGTCTTTTAGTTTGCCAAACCTTCTGAGGCAAAGTACTAGAAACGGGTTGTCTCTTATACAGGGGATATATATGGCTAAAAGCTTACATTTCTGAGGCTATGAAATGTTCAAATCAAGGCACCATAAAGTTGCATTCTCATCAAAGGCAGCTACTGATGATCCTGTTGTCTGGCCATATAATAAAGTAAAATGGCAGCCCATCTCTGCGGAGGTCTCTGACTTCCTCTCCAGGCTTCTGGGTCCAAGTTAATGTGCTCTAAAGTCAAATTACTGCCTTCATGATGGATGCTACACTTATTGGCTAGCTGATATTTTTGTCCATTTTCTCCATTGGCTCTTTTTAATATGTCAGAAAATTTTACTTGCACTATGGATCTATTTATAAGGAATTCTGTGACTCAGGAGAAAATAAAAAGGCTTTCTATGATTAGAATAATTTACCATAGATGCATATAATTCTATAACTACATAAAAAGATTGCAGATAGCAATTTTCCAAGAATTTTTTTTCTACTAAGTTCTTTTTTGGTAATTTTAGAGAAGAAAAATTACTATTCAGATTTTTTACCCATCTTACTCTACGGTGTTGTAATGGCTAATATAGCTGTTTTTAAAACTTTGAGAGGGCTTTCTATGACTTATTTATATCATGCCTCAAGCCTAGGGAAACAACCTCTGAAAAAGTTGTGTTAGTATTTAAGAGAATATAATTTTCTCCATGATAGGGCCAAAGATCATGGGACATTTGATCCATTCACACATCCATATTTATCTTGGATTTTGCAATTGGAGTATGTCCAAGAAAATTTCTCACTTTATTAAATTTACTGTTGTTTTCCACAAAGTAAGAATAAGCATTTATATGTAAAGATGCTGCTACAATAATTGCATCATTAGAGTCAAAAATAAGTAATAATGAGAAAAAAGAGACTCAAAGCCCTTATGGCACTATTGCCAGTCTAAAATAAAACATCAGCCTAGTCAATTTGTACCAATGAAGGTGATAATATATCATCTATTTCTTGACTTTGCTATTAAACTTTTTCTTCTGTTTATTTATTTCTCAATTTATTATCCCTTGAAATCTGTTTATATATGTTAGAAATTTCTTCTCCATTTTATATGTAATAATTATTTTTCAATTATTTATTATTTAGAAATTTCATTGAATGCCAATTTTGTGTCTGGGACTCTGTTATGAACTAGGAATAAATAATAAAAAGGGAAAAAAAACAGAAAAAAGTTCCTTCTAGCATTGAACTTATTATTTGTAATAAAGTCAGATAACAAAGAAGGGAACTGATTAATAAGGTAATCATAGACTGTGATAAGTGCTATTAATACTGCAAATAGAGCCTGAAACATAAAATAAGAGGCAGAATTCTGTAGATGAAGTAAGTAGAGAAGGCCTTTTCTAAAGCTGATATTTAAACTGAGATCTAAATGATGAGAAAAGTGCTGGTATATGTGGAAGAATCTAATTGTGGAGAAGTTGCCACATGGTGCATCATAGGAACACAGGTTCAAGCAAAACAGATTTTTTAGCAAGTGACCACTTTATTTCTTATACAGCACAAGAGTCCAGAAAGATCAGGGAAAGAGATCCCACTATGGCTGGTCCCCAGAGTGGCCAAATGCAGGCCTCACTTCCTGTTGGAGATGAGGGACATGTGTCCTACCCTAGTGACTGTGTTTATACTTCTGAGAATGGGGGGGCCCTGTCAATGAGCAAAAAACATCCAACAAGTAATCTTTGTGCCATAGCAAACAGTTGGGTGGGGCTGGTTGAGTTTTAACATCATCCCACAGTTTAATGTCCACCTGATATTTATAAATGCATATTCTAAATCATTTAATAGCTCCCTTTAAATAAACACTTGAGTTTTCTCCACTTTTTCACTATCATAAAAAATATTGTGAAATAGAACCTGCATGCATAATTTTTTGCCCATTGCTTTTTAAACTAGAATAGATTCCTTGGAGTAAGAATTATTAGACCTAAGGACATGACCAATTATGAAGTACTTATTACATGGTTGAAATTCATTTGCAGAATATTTTTAAAGCAAAACATGCTTACAAGTACTGAATAACATAGCTGTCATGCATCCTTGCTAATTTTCCAGTTGAAATATTTTGCATTTTAAATTGTACTTTTTGATATTTTAAGAAACAAAATGTGCTTTCTGCCTAGAGTAGCCTGTACCAAAGTTTGGTGTATATTTCTATCTTTCTCTCAGTCAGCTCTGTTCTTCCCCCAGTTCCCAAATAAATTCTTTTTACAGGCTTGAAAAAACAAAAATAAATAAAAGATTCTTGATATCTCATTTTTCCCCTGAAATTGTATTGTCATTAGATTTGCCTTTAAAAAAATAATAATAAATGTTGTGAGTAAAACTCTTTCTTTGTAAATGCCAAATTTATAGAAATAGTTGTTGGTCATACTTTTTGCAATTATTTCAAGTGTGTTTCATGTCTTCATATAATTGAGTCTATCATCTTTGTCTTATGTTTCATAAATTTTTGCTTAACAATCTCTTGCCATTTGTACATCAGATACATAGTTATCTCATTGTTTTCTATTTTTAAACAGGTTTATGTTTTTTATAAGGTTTCAATACAGATGTCTTTTTATTTTTTCTTTTGGATTTTTCCATTTTTTGGTGATAATATGCAGAAAAGACTTACACTGCTTTGACAAATACCTATTAGCTTTTGAAAAACTTTTATTACTCCAAGTACAATAGGCACAACATTCTTTTCAATATCCTTTAAATTGGTATCCATTTAGGAATTGGCCATAATTGATACTTACAGCTTATCTATGTTCATCTTTTTAAATAGTTAAATACAATATATTTTTATTTTCTGATGTATCTTTTTCTGCATTCACACATTATCCTAATACATAAGAAAGTTAAATAAAACTTCATTAGGTGAGTTCATTTTGTTTATTTACTCTCTTGATATTATAATGAGAAAATATTGAAAGATAAGAATATTCTTGTGCATATTCTATTTTTTTCTTTTAGCAATAATTTGGAAGTATGCAGAAAATTATATTTTTTCTTTTAGGATGCAAACGTCAACAAAAGTGTAAAAATGTTCAATTCTTCTATGCCCTTTGTTATTATTCCTACATTATATATGAAAAAATTAAACTCATTATTACAAAGTGCCATACAAACTTCACATGGCAACTTATCAGTGAAAACAGAATAGAAAAATAGTCTATCTATTGTAAAGTGTATGCTCTGTCCAATAAATTAAGGTGCTTTTATTTCCTTAAAGTATCCATTTTCAGAACATATTCAGGGAATATTTCTAATTTTACTCAAAACGAGTACTGATTTTCAAAATACCCCTGAAATAGAAATATAACTGCAGTTGTACAATAGTGAATCCAACACTTTCAAATAATTTGGGTGTCTATAAATTCAATCATGCTGTTTGTTTTTATTTTCCAGAGTGTATTTTCCCTCTAGAGGTTTTTCATAAAGAATCTGTTTTTCTTATGCAATTCTCTTTCAATGTAGCATGGGGTAACAAACCAGTCAGGGTGTATCACACTGCAGCCTCAAATATTTATTAATTTGTGGTGATTCTAACATCACTACATCATCCCTAATTTCACATTGAAATCACTTGATGTTTCCTATTCACTCTGAAACAAGGTAAAATTAATAAGGATAACTAAATCTGAAGCTTAGTCTTATCAGCTGGTGTAATGAGAATGAAATCTCTGGTAGTAGGCACTGATATTTCAAAATTCTGCTCCTCTGTAAAAGCTTCTCTTTATTCCTGTTTTCTATGGAAGAAAATATTATGGAAGTGATTGGAGAGGCTCCATTGATGTACAATTGAAGAGAGGTGCCTGGTATTTCAAGTCACATAAACATACTCTGTGTGTGTGTATGTGTGTACAAAAGAGATCTTTGCATTCAGTAGGTGACTAATAAAATTGCCCATATTTAAGGCTGGGATTTCTCTACTTGGGAGTTTACATTCTTTTTACATGAAACATAATCATGACCGAAATATAATTTGCTTGACCAAGATTTATCTATCACCATTGCAAACCCTGTGCTATTTGCAGATAATTTTTTTTATCCAAGTGTCAAATTGGATTCATGAAGAAATGAACAACATGACAGATTTCAATCTGCTCAGCCTGATGAAGAATTAAGACTTCCAGAAAATTTTGTTTCTTGTATTTACAGTCATCTACTTTTTCACCCTGGCAGGAACCCTACTCATTACAGTGACAATCACCTCCAGCCCAGCCCTGGAATGCCCCATGTAATCATTTTTTTGTTTTTCTTTTCTTTCATAGATCTCTGTTCCTCATCGACTTCTGACCCCAACATGATATTTGTTTCACTCATTCAGAATAAAACCATCTCCTTCAGTGGGTGCATGACTCAGCTCTTTATGGAGCAATTTTTGTGGGAGTTGAGAACCTCCTGCTCACAATGATGGCTTATGACCAATATATGTGTCTTTCTTAAATATTATTACTTAAAAGGGACATTCTAATTGACATAAAATTGTCATAATGTTTGGAAAAATCCATGGTTTATTAATCAGTGGAACAACAGTTTGAAATCATATAGGTAGATATTTTATAAGAAATAGACAAAGTACTTAAATATTTAAACACAAAGGATGATAGATAAACTATTTTGTTGAAAATTCATGGTTCTAATGCCAACTGCTATAGTTATGATGGACTTATTATTTTGTGAGATAGGAATAAACCATAAATGAATGTATATGGAGTTGAAAGAAAGTCCTAGGGCAGGACTCATCCCAAAATTAATGTTGCTATGTTTTATGACTTACAGAAGCACCATTTACATAGTAATCTGGGAGGGTTTTTCCAAGAGTTAATTATTTTCTCTGGCTAAAGCCAAGGAGGGATATATATGTATTCCAGGTACAGACATAGAACAAAATTGCATATGATATATCCAGATTGAAGATATATGTGGATCAATTTTTCTTTCAAAAACATTTTTCATAGCCCTTCACCTCCAACATAACTTTCATTGGATGGATTTGTGCCTTTCTTAATAGGACCAATAGTAGCTTGTAAAAGAATAAAATTAGCTGGTATGGAAGACAGGGTTTATTATATTTGAGTATTCAAGACAGAGTCTGCACTTTGAAATTTTAATAGAAAATTGCCTATCAGTTGCAAGCCAGTGAAATGGGAAGTGCTTTAATATGTAGACACATTGCAACTCTAAGAGAAAGTATCCAGATAAAAGACCAAGATCCACATCAATGCCAGGGCAGAAGTCTGCCAAGCTTAGTGACTACTGCTATTTCTTAGGCACTGAATTAACACATATTATTCCATAGCCAAGATAAAGCTTATTAAAATTAAATAGACATTACAAATAGTTTAATATTCAACAGTTAACTAAATGATTCATTCCAAATGAGAAATCAGGGTTTTTTTAATGGTGGCTCTCCCATTTGTTTATCAACAAATATCCATGTGTTCCCATCTTATTTTCAGCTCTCTTTTATTTAAGTAAAACCATGTGCCTTGCTCACAGAAGTGATGGGTGCCATATTCAGTGTGAACTGTTGAGGAGAAAATGTGCTACTATCCAACTATATTTTACCATGTATAACCAAGCATGGAAGGCTGAATTAAAATGGAACGACTACAGAAATATAGTATATTAACATGGATTGCTGAGTACTACATGGTAGTTAACTGCCTTACAGGATCATCAATCCTCAGAGAATTTTGCCTGATCAGGAAAAAAAATGAAATGTGATCAGTTAAGTATATTTCATGATTCATTTTTTTATGACAGCAATTGTACCTTATTCTGAATAATGCATGGCTAAACTTGCCTTTACAAAGACCTGTAAGTATTAATAAGGTAACAGATTAGCACAGATTTTGCATTATCTTGAGTCTCAAATAGGGTAGAATAGAAATAACAATCTTTACAAAACAAAATCTAATTAGTGTTTCTCATTGTTTCAGTGTAACACACCACCCCAAATGAAGTATTGAAGCCATAAGTTTAGATATAACCTTTTTCCCTTTCCAAATATAGAGGCCAATGCTAAAAAAAAATCTATACAATCATAAAAAGGCAGTAGTGACAATTATGAACTCCATTATGAACTTGGTCTTCAAAGCCTCTTGAGCAATTTTTTGACTGTCCTAGACAATTCCCACTCCTACACATTCTTCTCAGCATATACTCTGATTTAGTGTCAATTACCTATAGTCCATATTTTCAAATTGTCCTTTCATCTCAAAAGACCACTCATCCTATTAGTCAGGAAAAGAGAGACCAGCACAGCATCATACCCTCTACACCCATAAATGTCTTTATAAACCCTTTTTACCTTTATGCCTTCTAGTCCTATATGTAGAACATGTGCAGGGCTTCTATATAATTTTAATAGGTCAACATATATTTGACATACAGCTCCTTCCTTTCTCCTCAGAAATATTCCTCCTAGTGCCCATCACTGTAGCACTCCAAAAATGTTTACAGGTCCTGTTAAGCCCAAAAAGTAAAAGAAAAGAATAGAGAATTACAAAGCCAGATCCTATTTAGTCTGTATGATAATGAAAGCTGAGTTGAGTGTTACAGTCAGAGCTACAGTTTGAGATACCGATAGAACTTCAGTTAGAGTTAGAGTTAGAGTTCAAGCTAGAATTAGAGCTCATTAGAAATAGAGTTATAGTTGTTACAATTATTCTCACTAGGGTTAATGTCATCTGCTGACATGCTCTTATAGAGAAAGAACTAAAAGCAAGGATCAGGTTGACAAAACCCATGCCCTACGTAATTAATTGTTCCACTGGATTCCTAAGAGCACTCACTTCTTGTTCAAAGATATTTTCTAATGGTGCATTTTCTTTGGGTGGGAAGATGGCTCATCATCTCCTTAATACTGGAATATCCTGAATACAAAATGCCATGTGAATTACACCAACTCAAATAAGAATCAAGACAACATCAGAGGATAAAGGAGAGGAGATGGAAGTGGAGCCCTCTTCTCTACAATGTTTCTCTCTACATCTTCTAGGTATATTTTTCAAGGGTAACTGGCTGAGTGTGATTTTCTCACTGACTTCTGCATATAAACATACACCTTTACTCTATTCCTCATGGTTTTTGTGTGTAGGGTAGAAGAAAAGTCTCAAATCATCCAAATTTATTATGATATACTGAGTTCTAGGCACTCATGTGAAAAAAGTGTATTATATTCATGTCTTTTAAATCACCCAACTGAGGGTGAGAACTGCTGGAATTGCAATCTCCTAAGTTCTCTCAGTCAATCATTAATTAAAGCTCATGCAAAAAAGATTACATTGGCACAAGATATTCAGAAAGTTTTTATTTATGATTTAACAGTTAATATTTTAAATAGACAAATAATATGAAAAAAATCTTATATATTTATTCACTTAGTTACCATTTTCGGTTATCTTCATTCCTTTGTATAGATCCATATTTCCATCTAGAATAACTATTCACTATTTTTCTGCCTAAATTACTTCTTTCAATATATTTTGTACTACATGTCTGCTGCTGATGAATTCTTTGAGTTTTTGCATGCATTAAAACATTTATTTTGTGTTTGTTTTTAAAAGTTCTTCTTGCTTTGTATGTATTATACTGTGGCAGTTTGATATAGCTATGAATTCCAAAACTAGATATTGGATTATGCTTGTAAACTGGTCTGTTCCTCTCGACATGATTAAATTTTACTTAGGGCTTTGATTGGGCCATATTGGTAAGGTGCTGAGTCCCGCCCCTTGGTGCATGGGGTCTCAAAGATAAAAGACATGGCAAAGGACAGATTTGGAGTTTTTGAGTTGGAGTTCTGAAGCTGAGTTTTAATGTTGGAGTTCAGGGAAGCAAGCACACAGAGGAGCTTGGCCATGAGGAAAGAGAGAAGGCCCTGAGAAGAGACAAGCCATTCACCAGATAGTCTACAGCTGGCCTTGTAGAGGAAACAGGGGAGATGAGCCTGGAGAGAATTGGAGCCCCAGGAAGAGAGGAACCCAAGAAGCCTGAACCCTGGCAAAAGTCAGCAGCTGTCTTGCTCCAACACATTGCAACAGACTTTGTTGAAGGAAGAAATTATGCTCTATGGCTCAGTAACTGTAAGCTTCTACCCAGATACATACCCTTTATAAAGACCAACAGATTTCTGGTATTTTTGCATCAGCACTCCTTTGGTTGACTAACACATATACCTACACAAATTTTTCTTTCAGAAATTTTTCTTTCACATGGTGCTCTTCTGTTTCCTTACTTGCTTTGGTTTTGACATGAGGAATGATATCATTGTTATGTTCTTCCCCCATACATCCATGTGTTTTGCAACCTCTACTTTGAAAATAGGACAGTGAGGTACAAAGAAATTAAGTAATTTCCCAAGGTGGCAAAGAATTTTTAAAAATGACAATCAAGAGTGCTGTGTTAGTACATATGTCTGCCATACAAACATGTTTTTCAATTTGATTTAGAAAATATTTTCCAAGTATTTCCTATGGAAATTACACTAATTTGATGATTTCAAATTATATTTTGGCATTTCACCCAATAACCCTTTATTATAATTTGATAGGCCTTAGGAAGTTAATTGACACTTACATTGTCATATATTCGTACGAAGAAGAATTTCAAATAAAACAGAGGTTTATTTCTTTGATATCATCTTCTATGATGCTAGCATAGCCCATTCATATA
Organism: Cabassous unicinctus; assembly: GCA_029593785.1. Taxonomy (NCBI): domain Eukaryota; kingdom Metazoa; phylum Chordata; class Mammalia; order Cingulata; family Chlamyphoridae; genus Cabassous; species Cabassous unicinctus. The sequence goes on from JAQZBX010036882.1 coordinate 13,530, forward strand.
GAAGATGTCCCTGTGCCAAAATCTAAATTTCTCCTTAGACTTTCCTCTGCACGGAAGCCATAAAATTTTTCAAAATCAAACCTGTCAATATTGTGCTTACACAGGTCACCAGGATGGGGGCCAAAGGTAGAAAAAGAAGTTAGGGTATGTTCTCTTTTATCTAACCTCTCTGTCCTGTTCAGCTGCTGTACATTTGACCTGTCTAAAGAGTAAAGCCTGCCTGACTCTGTGTCAGAACCAAAGCTCTTAAACTATCCAAAGGTAGTTTTCATGATATTCACATTTCCTTTATATTCTACAACCTTTTCAGAGAATATCAACTTCATTGTCAAGCTTTTTAACGGAGAGATGAAATGTGCATAAGAGATTTCAGCATTATAAAGACCTGTGTATTTAGTGAATACTTCAAAATTTAGTTTTGCTATTCTCCTAATTTTTTCATTTCTCCAGAATCCTAATAACAATAAGAAAGAAGATTAGATAAACATATGAGTTGCAACAATTCTTGCCAGAACCTGGGCTGGTCACAATTTGACAGCTCATTTCTTATAAAGAAATGGCAACAGACAAAAACTAGTATACTCTAAACCAGACTGCATTATAAACATTGCATCCATAATCTCATATCACACCACAGCAGCCCTATAAAATAGATTCCCTCTCATCCCTTTTCTATATATGTAGGAAATTAGGCATAAAGAATCTGAGAAACTTGCCCAATCTTGAATAGATAGTAAGTAGGGCAGCTAGTCAAAGGAGGTGTAGTAGCTTATACTCCAAAGCTATTGTTCTGAAGTTTGATTTACATGTTTAATATTTTATCTCAATTCTCTAATCTGCATGTGCTTAGTCTCAGGGCATCAACAGTAGAATAACAGGTTTTGAGTGACCTAGATATTTTTACTTGTATCTTGATCTCTTTAACTCAGTGATATAGGTATTAGGATTGTTACATAACCTCTGACTGGCTCATGGACCCATACTCCCATGACTAAACACCATGTGCCCCATGTTGCCTAGGATTTCTTCCCAACCTCAGGCATAAGGTCCTAATAACTTACCACAGCTGGCTTTCTGACCCCCTTGGTCACAGAGGCATCCTCAGAGAGAATGGAATGAACTGGTTTCGTGGCCAGTTGGCCAAAACTGTTAATTCTATCCCCCTGGGAGATGATATTTTAAGGTATCCTTAAATCCTTGAGGTGAGCAAGGATATGCATTTTCAAATTTCTTGTAATCATACATGAAAATGCTGATAAGGATAGGATCTAGGGATTTTTATGCCTAGAAGACTATTTAACATAACAGCACAGATTGCAGGAGCTGTTTGGTACTAAGTTTCCAACTCATATGAATCCAGGCTCCAGGGACAAAATGAGCTATTGTCTATAAAAAGGATTGAAAGACCTGAATTTAGGGTCCTGTTACTCCAGAGCTATGTTAATTTATTTCTGAGTTCAAGGAAGTGGCAAACTCTAACTTATTTCCTTTAATATAATTTGTTGGTTTCAGGGTTTACAATCTGACTACAGTTGTGATCAGGTGGCCTGTGTAGTATACTTCATCTGGTCACCTAGAAAGAGAGACCAGCAAATGGGCAGGAAGCCTTAGGGAGATATATCCTCCAATGATTAGGTTTTTCCACATCAATTTCTTTTGAAGACTAATACCTTGGAAATTCAGACTGAAGAAATTCACATCTGAGCTAGGATGCTTGTGCCCCACATTCACAGGATGGTGTGAGCTTACAGAGCAAAAATAAACTGGAAACATGAACTTAGATTTATTGAGGAAGTCTGTATTTGCAATCATTTACAAGTCACTAGTTGAGGAAAAGAAATACTGTACTTAAGGTAAAAATGGATAAACTGCAAAGCAGTCATTAAAGATAGATCAGTGGCTGCTAAGTCCCTGCAAAACATTCCCTAAAATTAAGATGCCTTGTCATAGAATGAGCCTGTTACTCCTCCAAATGCATTCAGAGAGGTAAGTGAAACCAGAACTTCTTTATTGTTTTTTTTCTGTCAAATTGATAACAAGTTCTTCAATTTTCAAGTAATTAAAATTTATATATTTATTTCTACTCTCATTGTACTTTTAGAATAATCACTGTCATACACAGTCATTTAGAAAAGCTCTCACTCTAAGTGGGCAGAACTGAGATAAGAAAATATAACTACTTTTATTAAATTAATTTTATATACTTTAAAGTCTATATGTTCTTTTAGAACATATTTTCTGTTATGTTCAGAAAATTCATGAAACAGGACCCCAAATTGCTGTTTACAGAATAATTCAATTTATAGTACTTTCCTTATGTTTTTTAGATACTATCCATGTTCATTTGCCATTATATGGACTTAATAGCTTAATATACAAATATTTATGTCTTGAATTTTCCACTCAGTGTTATTGAAAGTAATTTCCTGATAGTTAATACTTCTTACAAACACCTTAATTTCACCTGATATTTTTAATTACTTATCCTAATTCATTTTATTATTTTCCTTTATGTAAACTATTAAGTTGTCTCCATTATTCACTACTATAGAAGAATTTGTGAAATAAAAGCTGTATGCTTAAATTTGGCCCATACATTTTATATAGAACAGATTCAAATGAATAAGGGATACTGAAGGAAGGATATGACCAATTATGAAGCTCTCATTATAGAAAATTTATTTACAGATTATTTGGTATCCAAAACACTCACAAGCATTTAGTAATATAGCTAGTGTACATATGAGTTAATTTTCAATTAACTAAATTTTACTCTACATGTCTTTGATTGTTTACTAGAGGATTTTTGATGTCTTATTTTTTTCCAAAAAAAAAAACTTTTCATTACTTTTGCTCATTTTTTATAATGTTGTGGGTAGAATATTTTCTAAATGCTGTTTAATAGAAATAGTTGGCATTCAAACTTATTTGACAGCCAAATTTATGGCAACTATTTCCAAGGGTGACCCATGAATTTGTGTAGTGGAATTTATGATATTTTTCCTATTTGTACACAAACACATTTTTGCTTAACATGCCTTTCCTTATCTAGACTCAATGCAGATTTATCACTTTGGTTTTCCGTATTTGAGAAGATTTATGCTTTAATTTAGATGTTAATCCACAATATTCATTTTTTTAAATTTTAGTATTTTTTCTCTTTTTAATGCATATTAATATAAAGACAAAATTTACTTTGTTTTGAAAAATGCCTCTTGGTTACTTCAAAATTTTATTATGCCCAGTATAAAAAATTATTTTCACAATTTAAAAAAATATTCTCAAAATTGATGTCCTTTGGGATTCGGCCACACTTACTTCTTATTGAGCTTATCTGTATTCATTTGTTATAATTGTAATTTTTTAATAAGGCATTTTTAATTTTTTGTAATAAACCTAATATTTTTCTGTATATAATTATTGACTTCTGCATTCAAAATTTTTCCAAATAAGATTGATGATTTAACAAACTTCTTAAGATGAATAGTTAGTTCATTTATAGTCTAATTTAGTTTATTTCTTTCTTCATATGATAATGAGCAAACTATTTCAAGGACAATAATATTAATATGTATTTTTCTCATTTTTCTTTTTTAAGTAATTTATAAGTATGTGGAAACTATTCGTTACATTTATATATAAACTTTAGGTTAAGTACTAATGATTTTCTTCAATTTCTCTATATCTTTTTTAATTTTGCCAAATTAAGGAAGAAAAAGTTCAGGCTCAGTAATATGAAGCCTCATACCTAACAAGACACAGCTACGGTTCAGTGAAAAGAGAAGGCAAAATTAGTCCATTTGTACTGAAGAGCAGGCTGTGTCCAATATATCATGGTGGTTTTGTTCATTTATGTTTGTTTTATTTTCAGAAAATATCCAGAGAATATTGCATAATCTTCCTTAAATTGAATGTTCATTTGCAAAATGCCCCTAAACACTAAATCTGACTATAGTTCAATAAATATTGACTTTTGGATTTTCAAATCAAGAAGGTGAAAATTGCATTCTATCCTGATGTCTATTCTAACCTTTTCAGTACACCCTTCTTAATGAGGTTTTCAGTAAAGAATCTAGTATTCTTATACAATTTTATTTCCATGGAGCATGAGCTCAGAAATCTGTCAAGGTATATTTTAATGCACCTGAAATATATCTAATGTCAGTTGTTACAAAAATATCCCTATATCACCCCTAATTTTAAATTGAAATCACCTGATTATTTTATAAACACCATGAAATAAGGTGAGAGAATAAGAATAAAAATGACTCCATCATAATATCATCAGCAGAAGTGATTAAAAGGATACAGGGAACTAGATGAACATAATCCAGGTCTCTGCTCCTACACACAGGTGCTCCTTTAATTCCTCATTTTCTATGACAGAGAAGACTGTGGAAGTGATAGGAAAGGATCCATCCATGTATGATTGCAATAAGGGTGCCTGGCATTTCAAGAGTCATCAAATGTGTGTATGTGTGAGTGTGTGTATGTGTGTGTGTGTGTGTGTGTGTGTGTAGAAAGCTGGCCCAGCTTTAAGTCCAGGGTTTATCTCTCCAGGTTTTCCATCATTCCAACAGAAACAAATTATGTGAAAGATATATTATTTGCTATTATTTTGATATTGATCAAAATTTACCTACGACCACAGCCAAGTATTTGGAGCTAAATCAATTATCCATATGCAAACCTGGATTCATGGAGTAAGAAACATCATGACAGAATTCAACCTGCTCAGCCTTACATAGAACCTAGACAGACTTGCAGAATCTCTTGTTTGTTGTGTTTACTCTCAGGTGCTTTCTCGCCTTAGCAGGCAACTTACTCATTATAGTGACCATGACCACCATTACAGCCTTGGGTTCTACATGTACATTTTCAGTCATTCCTATCCTTCCTGTTGACTCCTTCTCTTCTACCAAGGCCCACAAAGAGATATTTGACTTCCTCTATTTGCATAAAACTATTTCCTTCTTTGCACAGAATTTCTTTGTGGGAGTTGAGATCATCCTGCTCACTGTGATAGTTTATGACCGCTATGTGGCCATCTGCAGGCCCCTGCACTACATGATCACAATGAACCGGCAGATGTGTGGGCTCCTCATGGTAGTGTCCTGGGCTGGGGAATTTCTTCTTGCCCTAATTAAAATCTCTTTTATGATTTGGTTGCCCTTCTGTGGCTTCAATGGTCATTGACCATTTCTTCTGTGATCTTTACCCTTTGCTGAAGCTCTCGTGCACTGACACTCACATATTTCAATCTTTGCTTTCACTCACAGTGGACTTCTATATATGCTCAGTTTTTCTATTCTTATCACTCCTTTGTCCTCACTCTTTGCCTTCTCAGAAATCTACAGCTCTAAGCATGGCAGAGGGTTCTCTCTACCTGTGGCTCACACATTTCAGTGATCATCTTATTCTTTGTGTCTGTATACTTTGATCCATGATAACCTTCCCATTGATAAAGTGGTGGCCTTATTTTATACTGTGGTTATACCCATCCCCTTTTAAAACTTTTTCAATCCACACACTCAGAAATGTAGAAATGAAAAATGAACCTATATGGAAAAGTGCTGGGGTAAAAAAGTGATCATTGATAACAATTAACATGATTAGACAACATTCAAAAAAATCTATTCTTAATTTAGCAAGTGTAGCTAATTGGAAGGATATGGGTGCTGCAGTCAAAATTTGTGGGTTTTTTTATTTTATCCCTTCAGTATCTAAAATCTTTAATATTTTCTCTTTCATGAAATATGAATTATTGATTATATGATGAAACTGTTTCATTTATAAAATTCTTGCATACAAATTATTGATCAAAGAGACATTGCAAACTTTCATAAATTTATCACAATATATGTAAAAAATCATAGTTTTAATCCCAAATGCTGGAATCAGAGAAGACTTATTATTTTGAGAGATAAGGGCTACCAGAAATATATGGGATTAACAGAAAGAGAGAAAGTCATTAGAGCAGGACTCTCCCTAACATTAATGCTGCTGGGTTACACAACTAGAAGGAGCACTATTTTCATTTTAATCTGGCCAAAGCACAGAAAAATTATTTTCTCACCCAAAGCCAAAGATGGATATTAAGTTCTTCCAGGTATAGCCATAGAACAAACATACTCATAATTTCCAAGTAGAAGATTATTGCATAGCACTATTTTTTTATGTCAAAAACTGCCTACAAACCACTGTACCCTCCAATATAGCTTTTATAATGTTTCAACATTAATTTATTTAATCATTGAAATGAACAAAATATACATAGACTATACATTTGTGATTTGAATTATTACAGACATGTAGAAACAACAACAAACTTTTCTTTCAACAAGTTTACATTTTAGAATACCAGGCAGAAAATGGAGAGTAAGGTATCACATGAAGGCTGAGAGTTGGGGCTTTTTGGAAACTCATGTAAGTATTTTCTAATATAAGTCATAAATGATAGACATGAGAAAACATACACAGATAATTTGATTGAATGTTATTTGAAAGAAGAAGTATCAAAACCTAAAATGTGGAACTAACAAAGGTAGATGTTTAAATTTGCAAAAGACTAGAAATTAGGTTAAAGCAACATTAAGGCAAAGACTTGAATGTTCAAATTCTCACTCTTCCTCTTCCTTTATAAAGTCTATCTACCAAGTAGAAATGACACTCTTTCTGAGAAACTCATCATCCTGTTCTGCATTTTACGTTTACTACTACATTCAAGATCTTGCTATCACAGTTATGCCTTCCTTTTTACCCTCTAAACTTTAGGAATAGAGGACTATGCCTTTTCCACCACAATCCTCTATATACGAATTCAACTTATTCTTAGCAAACGTCAAGATTATTTAATATAAGCTTTTTCTCTTTTCCTATTATTCACTGGCATTTAAATTGGTCACTTTGCCTATTTGTCACTCTTTCATCTTTTCTATATATATTTTTTCTATCTTAGTTTGCCAGGCTTCTATGACAAATACCACACAACAGAGTGGCTTAAACAATGAGAATTTATTGGTTCATGGTTTTACAGTTAATAGAAGTCCACAATTGGGATGTCAGTAAGGTCATACTTTCTCCCAAGGTCTGTAAATTTCTTGGTCCAGAGATCATTTGAGTTCCTTGGATTGTGTCCTTGACTCACATCATGTGGCAATGTCCTTTCCTTTCTTTTCTATGTTACATTGACTTATGGCTTATGGCTCATTCCTGTGGCTTTTTCTCACTGTGTCTGATTTTTTCTGCTAATGAAAGCTTCACTAATCCAGATTAAGACTACCTTCATTCAGGTGGGTCATAACTTAAAAGAGCATCTTTGGGGAGTGGATGTAGCTCAAGTTTTTGAGCTTCAGCTTCCTACCTGTGAGGTCCCAGGCTCAACCCACAGCCCCAGTACAGTTTAAAAAATTTTCTTCAACAGGTCTTACCACAACGGATTCACAACCACAAGAATCTGAACTAAGATTAAGAACATTTCTAAATTGGGGTAGATAATTCAATATACCACAATTTTAATCTCATATCACAGCAATTTCTTCAAAATCTATAGCTGCACTGGAATTCATGTAACTGACTTTTTATTAGAGAACTTGTGAGCTTAAAAACAATCATGCAGAATGTGCAGAATCCCCATACATCACCCCTCCATCAATACCTTGCATTATTTTGGAACATTTATTACAGATTATGAGAAAACATCATCAAAATATTACTGCTAACTATCGTCCCTAGATAACAGTTTCTGTATTTTTTCCATAAAACTCCCTACTATTAACACCATGTATTAGTTTTGTACATGTATTATAGTTCAAGATAGCATGCTTTCATATTGTTCTGTTACCATAGTCCATATCCACCACATGGCTTATTGTGTTACAGAGTCCCATGGTTTACCATCTGTGCAAAGTGTACACCCAGTTGCTCTAAGTTTCATCAGAGAGTTGTGTTGCCATCACCTCAGTAAATTTTAGAACATTTTCCTTAGTCCAGTAGAAAAAATCCCATATCCCCTTATTAGCGAAACTTAGCAGTGATAAGGAACTTTTCTGACATTGATGAAAGAATATATATGACTATAGTCAATAAGTTACATTAATTGTATTTTCCCAAATTTCGCCATATTCCTAAGACCTTGTAATAGTGATTTATATTTGTTCTAGTTCATAGAAGAACATTCTTGTATTGGCACTATTAACCATAATCCTCATCCACCACTGAGTTCACCATGTTATACAGGCCTTGGATTATTTTCTATCTTTCTTTCACTTGATATTTACATCCCTAGACTTACTCATTCAGCCATAATCATATTTATAAATAAGCAGTGTTAGTTTTACTTACTATAATGTGTTACCATCAACTTTATCCATTTCCATACTTTAGAAATCAAGATAATTGAAAATTCTACATACAGTGAGCATCAGTATCCCTTGTCAGCTCTCATCCTATGTCCTAGTAACCTATGCTCCAGATGTTAATTCCATGTGTTTATTCTTTATATTTAGTTCATATTACTGAGACCATACAATATCTGTCCTTTTGTTTCTGGCTTATTCCACTCAGTACATTGTCCTTAAGGTTCATCCATGTTGTCATATGTGTCCCAATTTCTTTCCTTCTTACAGCAGCATAGTATTCCATCATATATATATACCATATTTTGTTTGTCTATTCATTGGCTGATGGACACTTTGTTTTATCCATCTTTTTGCAATGATGTGAATAATGCTGCTATGAACATGGGTGTTCAAATGTCTGTTCACATTCCTGTTTTCAGTGCTTCTGGATACATTCTTGTAGAAGGATTGCCTGACACACAGCAGTTTTATGTTTAGCTTCCTGAATAAATGCCGAATCATCTTCCACAGTGCCTGCACCATTCTACGTTCCCACCAACAGTGAAGGATTGTCCATATTTCTTCACATCTTCAGCAGCACTTATAGTTTCCTGTTTTTTTTAAAATAATGTCCATTCTATGAGGTGTGAAATGATATCTCACTGTAGTCTTAATTTGCATTTCCCTAATAGCTAGTGATATTGAATCTTTTTCCTGTGCTTTTTGGCCATTTGTATTTTCTCTTTCAAAAAATCTGTCTTTTGCCCATTTTTAGATTGGATTGCTTGCCTTTTTATCATTGAGCTTTATGATCTCTTTATATAACATGGAAATCAAACTCTTACTGGATATGTAGTTTCCAAATATTTTCTCCTATTGGGTTGGCTGCTTTTTCACCTTCTTGACAAAGACCTTTGAAGTGCAAAAGTGTGTATGTTAGAGGAGGTTCCATTTATCCATTGTTTTCTACATTGTTCCTGCTTTGAGTATAAGGCCTAAGTAACCATCACCCACAAACATGTCTTGAAGATGTTTCCCTACATTTTCTTCTAAGAGTTTTTGGTTCTAGCATTTATATTTAGGTCTTTGATCCATTTTGAGTTAATTTTTAAGTAAAGTGTGAGATAAGGGTCCTCTTTATTTTAGCTATGGACATCCAGTTCTCCCAGCACCATTTATTTAATAGACTATTCTGCTCAAGCTGGGTGGGCCTAAGAGCCTTGTTAAAAATGACAAGGGTAGGGGAGGGAGGAATAAGAGGGGGAGGGAGGGAGGAATAGAATAGATCGAAGAGGAGGTACTTAGTGGTCAGTGGAAATGTTTTGCATGATCTTACAGTGATGGACACAGGACATGGTAAATATCATCAAAATTTATAAAAGCCTAAGGTTTAAAATGTAAACCATAGTGTAAACCATTAACAATGTTTAGTAGCTCTGTTTCACTATTTGTATATCAGTTATAACAAAGGTACCATCCACATATAAAAAGATATTAATATGGGGGGGGAAACGGGGAAGATGTTGGTTATATTAGTGTCTCCTGTATTCTGTGTGTGACTTTGCTGTGACCTAAAACTTCTTTGAAAACAAAATGAAAAATAGTGAAACACTGGAGAATGAGAGGGGGAACGTGCCACGGTACAGACTAGACACCAGATATTGCAGTGATGAAAGGCAAAATGTAAAAAGAAAATTTTTTAAAAATATTTTTCATTTTTTAAAATATTCCAAACTTTTCATTTTATTTTATTTTTAGTTTTTTTTAATTTTTATGTATTTTATCTCATATTTAAACTTATCATTATAGTTTCATATTCCTATTAATTGTATTCAGTTATTGTAATGGCTTAATCTTTGAAGAGGCTTTGGATCAAAGAGGAGTTACAACTGGGGCGGGGGAGAATTGTTGGTATGGGTTGTCAGGGATGGGGCAAGCATGGGAGGAAGTTCACCTGACCACACATACAAAGTATGTAAAAATGTTCAAGTGTTCATGGGTCATTGTCACAGTGGGTGGAGACTCACAATAACCAAGAAAATACTGAATTCCCCATCCTGTAGGGCTCTAACACATTCTCTAAGGGAGCAGTAAGAGTCCCCCAAGTGCAAGGGCAGTGATTGGAAAAGGAGGATGATTCACT
>JAQZBX010036883.1:0-24017 GCA_029593785.1 Cabassous unicinctus
TTTTTTTTTTTTTTTTGGTAGATCTGTTCCATTCTCATCTCTCTACCATATGCTTTCCTATTTATCCACAGAGTTTCCTATATCTTTTTAGTTTCTGCCTCTGCTGCCAATTGCTCAGCTGGTCAGTTTCCACTTAATTCCTACTAACTGAGAGGAATCTGCATGGTCCACCTTATCTTTCTGAAAACAGCTCATCCACTTGATAGACTGTTGGCCAACCAATAGATGAGGTACTCTTCAATTGGCTTCCCATCCCATACAGTCAGTTATACTCAGCTGGTGGTAGCCTTCTATGCTAGAAAATATGGCTGCCGTTCCTAACAGGGCTGTAGGGAAGCCATATTCCCTTAGAAGGGAATGTAATTAGCAGGAATCATAAAATGAGACATCAGGTTTAATCTGAATTCTCTTCTGACTCTAATGAGCTATAATTTTATGAGAAGACACAGAGTCTCATACACAGTTTCACTGCTATTATCATTTTGACACTTAGGACATTATTTCCTGTACTTTAATTGGATTTATAATATTTACATATATAAAGAAATTCTAGAAAATGGACATAACATTTCTAAGGGTTTTTAAGCTCACTACATATTTTAGGTTCATAAATTGCAAGTTAATTCCCTATACATTTCCCTTCATTCAGTTCAACAAATATTTATTGAATGTCAATTCTGGAACAACTCCTGTTTTAAGTAATGGGGATACAGCAGGAACAAAACAGACATAATCCTGGCCCACATGGAGCTCATGTTCTAGTGAAATCTAAACACTAGATTGTTCTTCTTTATAAAAATATTTTAAGCATAGAGAATAATATGATGAAAACTCATATATCCACCACACTATTATTCAGATTTTAACATTTCACCACACTTTCTTCAGTTATTTACTTTTTAAAGAAATAAACCATGATAGATAGAGTTGAAGCCCTCTGTGTGGCCTCCAGTCCCTTTCCCCTTTGATCTTACCTTCCCTCAAGTAAGCATCATTCTGAATTTGGTGTTTATTAACCCAAAGAATGATTTATACTTTTTCTACATTTATGTGGATCCAAGTATAATGACTATGTAGGTTTTTTGGCAAGTTTTAAAACTTTAAGTAGTATCATGGTCTACATTCATCATATATTCTAAAGAAGTGGTTCTTAGTCATTTTCATCACAGCCCCTTTGAAAGTTTGATAAAAGTTACAGCCAGTTTTCTCAGGAAAAAATATGGCACATGGTTTGCATACAACTTCAGATAATTCATAAACCCTGAAGATCAGTCATGAATCCCAGATTAGGATCATTTGCTCTAATTATGAGTATTCTCCAGCATATTCATCCCATAATATCACAAGGTTCCTAGTTATACAGAAATAAAGTAAATCATGTACACTTGTCCATGCTTATTAATAACCTGGACTCATACCTTCTGGAGAGATATTTAATAATAAAGATTGGGGATAAAAATGTTTTCTTCTTGATTCCACCAGAAAATGAAATTAACCACACATCCCATTTTCAAGTTGTCTGAATCATTGAAGCTAAGGAGCATACCCAGTGGTGATATTGGATTGATAAGAGTGCTATAGAAGTTAATAAAAATTAGGTTTCATTTGGAGTGATGGAAAGGCTTTAGCTATTATAAATAAATAGAACTGAAAAAGTACAGCTCCTGTAATTCAGTACCTTGATTGCTACAGTTAAATATCTTGCCTTATCTTGTTCCCTGAAAAATGTGAGGGTACTTGTTTATCTCCCTGGGAAACTGGAAAGCAAGAAATTTTTAAAAACCTGGTGTGAAGTTTCTTGGAAAGGATGCCCAGCATAAGGATATAATTGTTTTTTGGCATGCTGGTTAGTGCCTCTGTACTGCACTTTGACAGAATACTGTGAAAGATATTCAAGGCCAAATGAACATTTACAGATGAATTACTCCCTGCTATGAACGCAGAAAGAAATAGTGATGTTAAATAGAGCCACTTGAGAACTCAAATAGCGGAAAAGAGTGTGGAACCAATTTGGATCTGATGAGCTTGGCGAAGTTCTGGAAAAGCAAGGTTAAACTGCCCTGCACTAAATAGCAGGAAAGAAGTGGGACACAACCTGAGAACCAAATTCTTGTTTCTGTCGAAATCAGCCTACCTTTATCAAGGACCACCTGGAGCTATGAAGGAGACATGCGGAGTTCAACTCTGGAGCAAATATTTCATGGTCAGAAAGAAGAGAAAAAAGTCTTAACTACCACAAAGATGAGAAATAGGAGACAACACATTTAAAGTAAGAGAGACAGATGCCTTTCAACAGGAAGAGTAAGTGGAAGCAAAGATAACTCTTAGGTTTTGGGGAACATAAAGAGAAGCAAAGTGATGGAAGGAGCAGAGAAGCTGAGGCGGCAAGGAGATGGGCATTTCCAACATTCTGCCAGGTGACTGCTGGGTTGCACAGAGCACAGCTGAGGACCAGCATGCACCTGTGGTTTTTGCACACATCTATTTATCCCTCTTGTAGTGTATAGAAGAGGTAATGTATTAGCCAAAGGGGTGTTGATGCAAAATACCAGAAATTGATTGGTCTTTACAAAGGGTATTTATTTGGGGTAGAAGTCCACAGTTACCAGGCTATAAAGCGTAAGTTTCTTCCCTCACCAAAGTCCATTGCCACGTGTTGGAGCAAGACAGCTGCCGACATTTGCCAGGGTTCAGGCTTCCTGGGTCCCTCTCTTCCCGGGGCTGCGTTTCTCTCCGGGCTCAGCCCCTCTGTTTCCTCCACAAGGTCAGCTGTAGACTATGAGGTTCTCTAGGCTTTGCTTCTCTCCACAAGGCCAGCTGTGAACTCTCAGGTGAATGGCTCGTCTCTATCCTGGGGCCTTCTCTCCTTCCTCACCAGAACTCCAACATCAAAACTGCTCCCCAAACTGCTCCAACACTGTCCTTTGCCGTGTCTTTTATCTTCGATTCCCCCACCCACCAAGGGGTGGGGCTCAGCACCCTACTGATGTGGCCCAGTTAACGCCCTAATCATAACTTAATCATGCCCAGATTAGCAGACCAGTTTACAAGCATGATCCAATATCTATTTTTGGAATTCATAATTACATCAAATTGCCCAACTGCTACAGGTAATAATAAGATTTAGGAGGAGACACAGGACTTTGACAGAAGGGTGAAACGGCAGCCAACTCAATGGGAAAAAATATTTGGAAATCACATATCTGATAAGGGTTTAATATCCAGGATATATAAAGAAATGTTACAACTCAACAATAAAAAGACAACCCAATTGAAAAATGGGCAAAAGACTTGAATAGACATTTCTCCAAAGAAGAAATACAAATGGCAAAAAAACACATGAAGAAATGCTCAACATCACTCATGATTAGGGAAATGCAAATCAAAACTACATTGAGATATCATTTCACACCTATCAGAATGGCCACTATTAAAAAGACAGAGAACTACAAATGTTGGAGAGGATGTGGAGAGATAGGAACACTTCTTCACTGTTGGTGGGAATGCAGAATGGTACAGCCACTATGGAGGACTGTTTGGCAGTTCCTAAAGAAGTTGAATACAGACTTGTCATGTGACCCTGCAATACCACTACTGGGTATATACCCAGAAGAACTGAGAGCAGTGACACGAACAGACATCTGCACACCGATGTTCATAGCAACATTATTCACCATTGCCAAAAGTTGGAAACAACCCAGGTGTCCATCAACAGACGAATGGATAAACAAACTGTGATCTATTCACATGATGGAATATTATGCAGCTGTAAGAAGAAATGAAGTCGTAAAGCATATGGCAACATGGATGAAGCTGGAGGACATTATGCTGAGTGAAGCAAGCCAGACACAAAAGGACAAATACTGTATGAATGCATTACTATGAACCAAATATAATGTGTAACATATTGTTTGATTAAAAATTTATATGTATCCATTACATTTAATTGAGAAATATATATAATTATTCATCTGTGTTTACTTTTTAGTTTTTAATTGTTTATATTTTCAATTATTAAATGTACAAAATAAAGTTAAAAAAAAAAAAAGATTTAGGAGGAGGGAGAGAGAGTGAAAACTAGGATAACCACACCTTGACGGACTCTCCTTAAGGCCTGTCTTCTCCTAGAAGGTGTGGTAGGTTGAAAAATGGTCTCCCAGAAGACATTCATGTCCTAATCCCTGGAATCTATGGATGTTACCTTATATGGCATGTACACATCATAGGTGGATGTGATTAAAGATCTGGAGATGGAGAGATTATTCTAGATTATCTGGCTGGGTCCTAAACGCAATACCATGTGTCCCTATAAGAGGAGGGCAGAGGAGATTTCACACACGCAGAAGAGGAGAAAGCAATGTGATCACGGGGCAGAGTTGGGAGCAATGCGGCCATAAGCCAAGGAATGCCAGCAGCCATCAGAACCTGCAAATGACAAGGAAAAGAGTCTCCTCTAGACTCTCCAGAGAGAATGTGACCCTACTGACACCTTGATTTTGATTCACTGAAATGGATTTTGGACTTCTAGTCTCCAGAACAGTGAGAGGATAAATTTATGCCATTCTACGCCACAAGTTCATGGTGAATTGTTACAGCAGCCCTAGGAAATTAATATAGAGATCAAACAGGAAATAAGCAGGAGCGAATCACATAGCATGGATATCAAAGATTGTGCATAAGAAGATTCTCTGAACGAGGGTTTTGAGAGTTACAGGTCCTCCTGGGCCCGCTTCACCTCAGGCTCTTTGATGTCTAAGCCATGTAACCGTGTGACTGTCTCGTGAGAAAAGAATTAAGCATTTGTCCTCTCTTTCCAGTTGAATTGTATCTCCAATAACCCCACTGGTAAGGGAGAGCACTTCCTTAATATAGGTAGAAGGAATCATAGAGTAAGCAAATCACCTAATGAAATCCTGGAAAAAGTTAAGGTTTAAATGCTAAAACCATTAGGTCAGTGGTTCCCAAACTTGGCTGCTCACTGGAATCACTTGTGGCCTTGAAAACTATTGATTCTCTACTAGAGATTCTGATAAAATTGGTCTGAATGGAGTCTGGGCATCAGGATTTTCAGAAGCCTCCCAGGCAATTTCTAGTGAGCAACCAAGGTTACAAACCACTGCCTTAGGTAAAAGGAACTGGATTTCCACAAACTACCAAAATTTTAGTGCATAAAATTTTTGCTAATGATAAAGGGAGAAATGTGCTTTACAGTGGTGCAAACTGGCTGTCACCACCTTAACCCCGTGATCAGATTTAGCATCGTGGAGAGTAGAACTACCATCATATGCCTCTTGATGTGATGCAATACATGATCAGGCAGTGGTGAATACAACATAGATACCCTCCTTAGCTATGTAAAATTCCCTGTTAAGTTAAAAATTATAACCGAGCTAAGTGCTATGAAGGAAAGGCACCTAGTGCCTTGAGAGCCCAGACCTAGGAGAAGGGGCCGGGACCACGGCCTCCTGGGTGACACACGCAACAGTGAAATTCTACAATTCCTTGGCTCACTCCTACCAGCTGTTTCCCTCAAACATCCTCTCTGGGGTTCAGGTTGGGTTCACGTAGAGACCCCATGTGAGAACCCCACCGCGTCCACCTCCTCCTTCACTGCTTCCTCCCATGGAATTGGAGCCCCAAAGGAGAGCCGCTGCTCCTGCCAGTGCTCCCCCTGCTCCCCAGGGGGCCCTGTCACCAGAAGGCCTTCCACCCCACCTGCGCGGGACGCACAAGCCAGCTCCCGGTGGCCGTGCGGCTGTTCCCTCCCGTGGGAGATGTGGCAGGCTGGGAGGAGCACCGCCTAGCGCGTGTGGACGTGCAGCAGCTCAGTGACCGTGGACAAGTTACATGACTTGCCCTCTGAGCCCCGAGTGTTCTCCTCTGCAAAAGGCAAACAATGATCCCTGCCTCACAGTGGAGCTGTGGTGAGGAGGAAGTAAGGTCATGAGAGCCAGATGCTTAGGAAAGGATCCGGCTGGCTGGAGGGCCTCGGGCCACGCTGCTTTAGGCTCTGTCTGCCTGGCAGCGCTGGTGCAAAGAGCGGCCTCTCTTGCCAATGGGGAATCTGCCTCGTGCCCTCAGGTACACATTTTTATTTGATTCCTTGTCCCTGGTGGCCTCTCCAAGCCCCAAATCCAAATGGCCCTAATGAGAAGGTAACAGCCGTGTCCATGCACAGGATCCCTCACGCCTGAATTCTGTCCCCACGCCAAGCTTGTGAATCTCCACTCAGAGTGAATTTCTCCCCCACTCACATAAGGCCTTGCTCCTTACCAGCTTTCTGCATTCAACGACCACCTGCAGGGCACTTGCTAGCAGTATTCTGAGCACGGGAGTAACAGTGCAATGGACACAGCGCCCACACCCACAGAGCTCACACCCGGGAGAGGAGACAGATTGCAAACTCAAAACCAAATAAGTGTGTGGTATAATTCCATGTAAATCCAGACAGTGGTAAGTGCTGTGCGGAAAATAAAACACAGCAGTTGGATGGAGAGTGATGGGGCCAAGGAAGGGAAAAGAGGGGTCAACTTTAGCGAGGATGTCAAGGAAACATTTTTATTTGACAGAGGAGACATTGCGGCTGAAGAGAATAAATAAAGAGAAGGAGGCAGTCACACAGAGATCAGAGGAAAGGGCTTTCCAGAAGGTGGCAACAGCTGGTGCGAAGGCTGAGGTTAGAATGAACTTGGGATGCTTGAGGAACTGAAAGAGGCCGTGAGACTGCAGCAGGAGTGGTGAGAGACGAGGCCAGCAAGGGGGGCAGGGTCAGCTCAAGCAGGGCCACGGCGAGGAGCCTGGTTTCATTCCACTGGAGTGGAAAGCCATTGGAGGGCTTTAACCTGGAGAGCAAGGCTCTGGTCTTCACCTGAGAAAGATCACTTTGCCTACTATGTGGGTAACGGGCCTAACTGGGATAACGGTGGGGGCTGGCCGATCAGTGGGGGCTTGCCTCCTGGAAGACAGTGAGCTTATCTAATAAATCCCTTGTATCACCTTCAAAATCTAACAGAGATCTCTTACGTGCTCAGAGATACATATTGGTTGATGGGGTGAGGCTGCTTGGGAGATGCCCGGGAGGCTGTGCGGGCACTGCTGAGTTTATGGCCCTCACGTCTTCTGACACATGCCCTTCCACGCTGGTGCCACCCAGGTACAGATAAACCATTGTCTCCACTGGGGAGATCAAATAAGTACCAGAAAATCTAACAGCAAGGCAGGTGGGCAAAACAAAGCACAAGGAGGTGAAATCACGCTCTTGGGAAACAAACAAACAAAAACGGCACAACACAACACCAAAAAATCCAAATCCATTAGAAGGGAAGAGGCTTTCAGCGCCCACTCTGGGAGCCTGACTACAAGATGATCTCTTTGTTGAATAAGGCCCATTAATTTGTACACTAAAAAGAGTTAGCCCCTATTACATTTGCAGAAAACTGCCATCACTGAAAAGGCTGTGGCAGAGCGTTTTCTCTGCGCGTCTCTCTCCCGCTTGAAGAGCTGTTGGCTCGTCATTAGCGGAGGCAGGAACGCCGACTCCTCGCGGCCTTCTCAGAGCCTGTGCAGCGTGTGATCAGCAGCACAATAGACAAAGAAGCTGGCAGAAACCGGGGCCGTGAGGGAGACAGGAAAATGGAAGGGGAACCGTGCATTGAAGCCAGCGAACAAAAAAGGAAACTGGTAGCAGCAGATGTCAGTGTCAGCCAGGGAAGAATACGAAACCGCAGATGAAGAGAAAGGAGTGGGAGCTATCAGAAACAAAGAGAAAATACGAATATTGGAAAAGGAGCAGAAAAGCACAACTTGGAACACGAATCAGAGAGAAAATGAATGTAAAAGTGGTTAGAAAAAACAAATGAAGTGCAGGGTAAGTGGGAACATTAGACACTCAAAATGAAAAAAAAAAAAAACCAAATAAAAAAACCCAAAACTCCTTTTAGGGCATGCTTTGGAATACTTTAGGGCCTTTGGAAGACTTTCATCAACAATGAAGAAAAATAATGTCTTTAATGAAATCAGATTTAATACCTAATTAATTAACTTTAGCATTGTAGCACATGGTTGATTTGGAAAATGAGAAAAATTTTTAAAAATATAAACTGTGTATAATTCATAAAAGTCACAGGGAAGGAATTGCTTTCAATTACTATCATTAACACGCTTTTACTAATATGTAGGTACTTAGGGCAATTAGTGAGTTTTCACTGAAATTTCTGCTAGTCATGAGACTGAGCTACAGATCATGTGGTGTACCAAAACGAATGTGAATAGCAAAACGCAGAAAGCAAAGAAGTGAGCTCTCTCTGAGGCCTTGTGAATGGCAGGAAGACTATTTTATTTCTTAACGTAGCCACATTCACAAAATTGCAGGATATAAAGCTGGAAAGTATCCTATAGCCCAATTTTAGTGCCAGAAGAAAACCCCTACGTGCATTCTGCCTAGATCAGCCATCCAGGGGCAATGGGGCCCTCCTGAGTGCTACCCATGGGCCATCTAGACTGGTGGGGGTGGCCAGGCCTTTTGATGTTTTCTGGGTGAATCACATCAAGGAGGGTGGGGAGAAGATAGGGTGATTGTACACACATCAGTTAGCTGCTTTGTTTCACCCAAATAGTACTTTTGAACCTTGCTGGCACAATGGAATAAACAAAGGCACCATAAAAAGAATGAGAAATGAGATTTAAGGATAGCTAACTACAAAATATCTGCCCACCTCTGGCCACGGGGCTAAGTGACTTGTGCAGTGGCACTTTTGGACCTTATGGTGTACTGGTCTGTCCTCTGGTTTCAAGAACCCTGGAAACTCCTTTTATGTGTACACATCAGGTTCAGTGTAGACCCTGGGTACGGCCACCCTAAAATATGGGGAAATTGCCCATGGATTTGGACTTGCTTAGGAAGCCACAAGGTTCCCAGGTGGGGAGGATGTTGGTAATAGGTGTTGTGAGTGCGTCATAATCTCTGGAACCTATCTACTCCCTCAGCAACTCTGGACCAGGGTTTGTTCAGAACTCTGAGAGACCCTAGAAGGGTATTTCAGTAAATGTGGGGCTCCTGTGTTCTCCTGAACAGCTGTTGGCCACAACCAAGGCCATTTGCTCGGGGAAATTATTTGGATGTGAAAAGCGGCATATTTCTGTCTCAAAACTTGGGGAGCAGAAGATCCACGATAGAGAAGATAATATGCACAAATACAAGAGCCCAATAGAAGGCCCGTGTTGCATCCTTCCACCTTTTGGTCAGAGACCAGCACACTGCATTACAGAGAGGTGAAGGGATTTGCTCAAGTTTGCAGCCAATCAGAGATGAAGCACCACCATCATCTTTTCCACAAAACTGCATTCCTTATGTTCAACCTCAAATATTTCATGCCCTCATAGGACAAAAAGGAACCGATAAGATAATGACCCTAAACCTAACTCTTGACCCTTGGCAGGTGGCCCCTCTAGATTGCACTTTACTTACAACTTGTCTTTTCAGAAGCAGCCTCACTCCATCTCCCAGGACATTAGTCAGTGAATGGGAAGCTCCGTAGAGAGGCTGAGCAGCCAGCCAAGCTTTTCTTCAGAGCGCACGGAGGCTGTGCTTGAAAGGACTGCACACTTGTCTTACTAGGCACGACCCTTACTCCTTGGACACATTTTTCACTGTCACGTCTGCCTTGTAGCCTGAATAAAGACAGTGATTCATTTGAGCTTTTCACATTCTCTCTTCATTACCAGAAGAGCCTTTGGATACTTTATGGTTTGGACCTTGGCCCCCTCATCCTTTATTTATAAGAAGCATGAACACTTTCCCTGTTTGTAGGGAGGCCTGGTTCACTTTCATCCCTTTTCTTTTTGTTTATAAGGTCAGTATTTCAGTCTTTGCTCCTCACATAGATTATCTTTACATATCCGATGAAAAGGAAGCTCAACGAAGATCTTAAGTGCCCCTATCTCTCCCTTATAGCTCACCCACCTCCCATGCATCCCTTAATATTTTTCTATGGTGAGTACAATTCCAGGGAGTAAATTTTCGCTCAGTATCAAGATGAACCAATACCAGTTAGAAGTGCCTGAAAAACAAATGATTGTCTCCAGAAATAGTGGGCACCCTGGCCTTGAGGAGCAATGGCTATGTGTCAGAGATAAATTTAGAGGAGATTCATGCATCAAAGTATGGGGTGGCTCAACAATACCAGATGTTGGAGTATTTTTTATGTTAGGGTTAATGAAAGCAAAGACAAAAGAGGCAGGCTAGCAGGGTTAGATTAAAAGGTCCCTCAGCTTCCTTTCAATATACATCCTTTCTATCTATCTATCTATCTATCTATCTATCTATCTATCTATCTATCTATCTATCTATCCATCCATCCATCTATCATGTATCTTCCATCATCTATCTTCATCATCATCATCTATCATTCTTTCTATCTATCTAATTTAAATATAGATGTACACACTGAGCCCTCTAAAAAAAGTTTTAGATGCAGCATGTTGCTAAGAGTTCTTGACCTGGACTGGTCTTTAGAGCTAATTTTTTTTTTGTTGGACAAAGCTAGTTATGGTATTTTTAAAAATAGGCTCTGTGGGTTACAGAATAGGAGAACACTTGGGAAATGAGAGTTTTCTAAATTTCCCTTCTGATTGGGGTGGGAAATTCCTACTTCTCCAGCTTTTACTTTAGGTGCAGTTTTGGACAATACCCTGATTCGTGAAACATAGAAGAAGAAAGTGGTGGTGGTGGGGCTGGGTTTCTGTTAAGACCTCAGAAGCGTCCCCCAAGCAGAAGTAGTAGAGCAACAAGCAGGAAGGTAGTCAGCTGTTGCCATGGTCTGATTGAAGGGGGTACTGTGGTTACTGCTCCATATATTAGTGCCAATCATCTTTCTAGGAGAATAGTTTCTTTGCTTGGGACCTGGAAGGCATTTTCAGTATTAAAGAGTTCTGCATTTAAAATCGCTATTAATATATCTGACTCTATCAGCTAATCTCTTAGTTAACCACTGGCACTTTGGATATCTCCTGTGTGTCAGGCCCATAATGACCTAATTTAGTTTACTGACTGACAGATACCTAAGAGGAGAGCTCTGCAGGGGATGGGATACAAACTAGGTGCCTGAAGTTTGAATACCAGGATGACTAGGAGGATGCGCTTTGGACTCAGAACTGGGTTCTAGTATCAGCTCTGCCACTTGCTAGTGACACTGGGAAAGTTAGCTAGTTAATATATATAAGACCAAGTTTCCTTCGCTGTAAAATGAGGGTAAAAATCAGTTGTATAGTGTCTGTAAAGCACGTGAGAGAGTGTCAGGCACATAAAAAGCCTTCCATAAATGTTTGCTATTTCTGCTATATACCAGTATTGGGAAAGGACTCGGATAGGGGAGACAGAAGATACCAAAGAAAACCATGTCTACAAAACAGGTTTGCCCAAAGTCAACTTTACGTGGCCCGTCTTACCCAGAGGGGAAGCTTGTGTCAAAGAACAAAGGCAAGGCAGGAAGCAGCTATGCCAGCAGGTTTAAAGGTCTTCTCCTGGCCTTAAGGATGTCCGTGTGTTGTCTGCCTTTGCCTGTGCCTGGCATTTTCAATTTGCCTCCAGCCTCAGTTTTCTTCCTTACCCCAACCTTCCTGCACTCTACTCTCAGCTATTTGGAATTTTCCCTCTCCAGATAATTACATGTGCTGTTTCTTCTGCCTGGAAAAGCATTCCACTTTACCCACCTGGCTTATTCTGCCTTGAGCATCAGGTCTCAACTTGGACTTCCTCAGGGACCCCTCCCGACTCACTAGTCTGAGCTCAGTGGCCCCTTTGTGTGCTTCCCCACAGCCTCCTGTTAGAGAACTTACCGCACTTACTGTCATTGCTTCTTCATGCTGGTCCTTTCCCCACCAGCTTGTAAATTCAGTGAGGGAAGGGACTGCATCTAGTTTGCTCTTCATGGTATCCCAGAGAGGAACTCAATAAATACTTATTAAACAAGGGAGTGAATAAATGACCTATATGCTGACGTTTGGGAGAGAGGAAGTTGCTTTGGATTTCTCCTGTATGACCTTATATGTCAATTCTGTTCTGAAAAGATCCTTCCTAGGATAATTTCATCATCCTTCTTTTCCCTTGTAGAAACTGCCCGCAGATAATTCACATTTCAAAACATGGAGGGCTTCTCATATAATTAAAAATAATGCATGTAAAGACCATATCTGCTCACCTACCTATGATTTGACAAGGATCTTGGTGGTTTATCAGATGAAGAATGTGAGTCTGATACAGTTGGTGGTGGGGATGTCTTCCAGGTTATTTTTAAAAATACAGCATAAAATCACTGAAAATAAAACAAATTTGGGGTTCTTCTCAGCTGGAATCTATTTGTACTATTTTGGATGCAAAAGGCTCTCTATTACTTTCCCCTACATTGGGACTTTTCTAGTTTAGCACATGACCTAGTCTCAACTGGTAGTTAAACGCAGGGTGACATTAGTCATTCAAATGAGGCACTTTTGAGCTCCAGGGCCTGCTCCCAGTTCCTCTTCAGAATGTGCTCAACTAATGAAAGAGGAATCACAGGTCTGACTTCCTCTAGCATGGACTGGAAGAGAGCACTTGCCAACACGTGGCTTTAAGATCCTGGGGGCGAAAACCTTACCCAGTTGCTGTGCGAATGGAAGAGAAACAACACATGGTGGTGGTGGTTTTATTCTTCCATTACAAAAATAATTTAGTTTGAAATGATTTCAAACAAACAGAAACTCTGAAAGTCAAATATTAAGAACTCCTGATCCCCTTCACCCAGATTCACCAACTGTTACTAGTTCACTATATTTGCTTGCTCTCTCTTCCTGTCTCAGTTACATGTTTTGTGAAGAGGAGGAGAAAGTCCATTCTTGTTTTTAAAGCCATGGTAGCAGTGTCTGTAGTAGGACTTGGGAAATATATTTTTGTAAGAATACCCCATGCTGAGCACCATGGAAAGTGCTTTGCCTTGTCCATGGATCCTCTGGTAAGCATTCTCTTTCTTTTTTCATTAAGGATCCTATGTTGGAGAAGTTGAGATGCAGTGATAGTTAAGGAATATAACACAGTGCCTCATACATAGTATGTGCTGAAAAATGTAACTGTTGTTTCTATCGTGATATCAAACTCAACTCCCTTTTTCCATAATTTCCAAACCTTAACCCTGACTTTTTCCATATTGTTTTGTTTCTTTACCAGAGGATTTAATCCCTGCATTAGTCACCAAGTGAAGGCAATGCAAGCCTCTCTCATTTATTCTGAATCTATTCCTTGTTTCTGAATCTACCCTTGGCTGTAAACTTCACTGATTCTGAATCTGCACCTTGGGGAGACAGAATAACTCTAAGGTCTTCAGCACATGACAAATAGGAGAGGACAGCTTACCTATCCCTCCTGAGACCTATTTCTCTTGACTAAATATACCTAGTTCCTTCACCTTTTCTTGAAGTATTATGATTTTTCAATTTTTTTCACTGTCCTGGACCTTCCTTAAAACATGCTCTGGTTTATCTATGTCTGGTTCAATGCGTGAGCCACAGAACTTGTTCAGTAGCACTAAGAAGGCTGCTCCTTGTTCGGGGTTATACACTTTCCCCTACAGGCTGACCAACCTCAAGAAGGGCATGTACAAATCAGCTCCATCCTACTGAATGTGTTCCCGAGTCTTAACTGGGAAGCACGACCTAACCTATTCAACAGCTAAAGTTATTTGGCTGTTCAGCATTCATTTTCTTTTCTCTAAAAGCAACCTGATCTCCTTTTTAGGAAGAATCTCTTCCCCATTGGATGTTGTACGCTGGGACTCTAATTAGGGGTCCTGTTTTCTCCTTCCCAAGGACTGGGTAATAGCAACAGCTAGGCCAATCTGCTATCCCTCCTGGAATTTTGAATATTGAGCAGAAGGATAATGATATTGAAAATAGTTGGATTTCCATTCCATCCCAGCAGGGCTCCTTGATCATACTGTTCTTGCTACCAGCCCTTGTTGTAGTTCCAGTTTCCTAACCTTACATTGATTCTGTGAACCCAGCATCCTTCTAATAAATCCTTTTTGCTGAAGTTAGCTAGAGTCACTATCTATTGCTTCCAACCAAAGAACCCTGGCTAACACAACCAGTGTACATTCCTATCAACTATATAAATACAGATAAAACATCTCTCCCTAGAGGATTCCACAATACTTATTCACAAAAATCTTTAAATTATTAGTACTCTCCCACCTTTCATTTTACCATAATGCAGGAAGCAGAATCCCAGGTAGAGAAACATGGACTTGTTCTCATCTTCTTCTCCTTCCTACAATATGATTCTGTAATTTTTACTACAGAGGTCAATTAATAAAACAAATGGTATTGACTCAACATGAATGATGAACGGCCTTATGAAAAGGCAACTTGTCTGCCTTTTAAAAGAGAAGGGACCAGCACAGCCTTGGTGCTGCATGGGGCACAATGCTTGCACTCTCTTGCAGGAGAAACGGGGCGGAGAAGGAAGCATTTGCTTCTGCCAAACTGCCAGTATTCTGCAATGAAGTCCGATTTCATTCTCTTACTGGTGTTGAAAAGACAAAAGGAAAGCAGATATCTTGACATAAGACTAAAATCCATACTTCAGAGAAGATGAAAGCTTTGCCAACGAAGTGGCGGAGCAACACGAGGCAAACTTCTTTAATGCTCTGGTGAAGCAGTTCAGCATGTGGCTTGCCTTTGACATAGATCAAGGCAGGCATCTTTCTCTGAGTTGGTCTGGGCTCCTCTCCTTCAGCTCACACTGGCTTTGGTCCAGATGCCAACTGCAATGTGCAAGCCTCTCAGCTTTAAGTGCCAGGCTTCTATTATTTTTGTGTTGAGGTAGAACAAGGGAATCCTCTCTCCAAATTGTCACCGCAGTGGGAGTAGGCCAGCCCACACGCTGTACTTCCAGGTGCCATGGAGAAAGAACTGCCCTAAAGGAAGTCCCCCAAACGTTGTCAGGGAATTAATTTTATTTATTTAGCAAATCCTTACATAGTACTTAGAGGTCTCAGGCATTATTCTAAATGCTTTACAAATATCAATTAATTTAATCCTTGCAACTACTCTATGATATGAGTACTTGATGTACCCATTTTATAGCCATGGTAATTGAGGTACAGTGAGATTAAATACAGTCAATCCTCATTTTTTTGCAGATTCTGTATTTGCAATTTGCCTACTCGCTAAATTTTATTTGTTGTGCCAACGTCAATGCTCACAGCAATTTTGTGGTCATTTGTGGACATGCACAGAGCTGTGAAAAATCTGAGTTGCCTCGTGTGCATAGTTCCCAGCTGAGGTCGAACAAGGCAATGCTCTGCCTTCTTGTTTTGGCTCTCAGAATGTAAACCAGGGTCCTTTTCACGGTATATTTATGCCGGGCATTTGGCATTTTTGTGCTCTTTGTTGGTGATTTTGCTGTTTAAAATAACCTTCAAGCATATTGCTGAAGTTCTATCAGGTATTCGTAAGCTCAAGGAGGCTGTGATGGGCCTTATAGAGAAAGTGCGTGTGCTGGATAAGCGTTGTTCTAACACAAGTTATAGTGCTGTCGGCTGTGAGCTCAGTGTTAACAAATCAACAGTATATATTCAATAAAACGTCTTTAAACATAAAACAAGATTATGTATTGATTGGTTGAAGAAAATGGGACCAGAGGCTCACAGGAACCTAACCCTGTATTTCCCTTAGGAGCAATGGCTCAGTATCTGCTAATTCAGTGTTCACGGCTACTTTATAGAACATACGTACCTTGGATGGCAAGAGTCAGCTGTAGCTTTCTCAAGCACAGAAGCATAGAGTTGGAATCTGAACCCGGAAAGAGCCTGTCTCCAAGGTTTGTGCTCTTAGCCACCATAAGGTCTGCCTCGAAAGGCTCATCTTGAACGTACATTCTTTGCTTCCCTCATAGCACTCTATCATAAGGACTGTTGAGCACAAATCCCGGAATGGAAGGTGCTGATTTCATTAGGGGCTGAGGATCCATCTATCTCGACTCTGGGAAGAGCCCTTAAATTATGGTTCCGAGTGTATCGTATGTTGCTTTGGAACTTTTAATTAGAAACCATACATTGGAGCCCACCTAAACTGTAGAGTGTCCTTGGATGGTTCCAGTGCCTGCCAATCTGCCAACTGCCGGGCAAAGCACTGAGGACAAATTGCCAATCCTAAAGCCACATCTGAGGGCGATAATAATGATTGCTAGTTGACAGGATGATATATTTCCAAGAGTGATGAGAGATTTTGGATTTAGAAGCATCACTTTGCCTTAGGTTTATTATTACTCTTTTAAATTGTTCAAAACAACTTTTTTTTTCTGGTTTTAATTCCTAGAAATTCTATTTTTTAAAATTATTGTGGTAACATATATATAACATAAAATTTGCCATAATAAACTTTTTAAATGACCAATTCAGTGGCATTAAGTACACTTAAAATTTGTTCTATCATTACTACGATCCATTACAAAGATTTTTCATCATCCCAAACAGAAACTCCATACCAATTAGGCAGTAACTCCCCATTCCCTCCTCTGCTAAATCCCTCAGCCTCTAATTTACTTTATGTCTCTATGAATTTTCTTTTTCTAGATATTTCATATATCTAGAATCATAAAAATATTTATCCCTTTGTGTCTGGCTTATTTCATTCAGCATATTATTTTCAAGGTCATCTATGTTGCGCCATGTATCAGAACTTCATTCCTTTTTATGGCTGAATGTTATTCCATTGTTTGTATATGCTACGTTTTGTTTATCCATTCATTTGTTGATTGACATTTAGGTTCTTCCCACCTTTTTGGCTATTGTGAATAATGCTGCTATGAACATAGGCCTACAAGTATCTGTTTGTGTCCCTGTTTTTAATCTTTGGAGTATATATCTAGGAGTAGAATTGCTGGGTCATATGGTAATTCTATTTTTAGGTTTT
Source organism: Cabassous unicinctus (assembly GCA_029593785.1). NCBI lineage: Eukaryota > Metazoa > Chordata > Mammalia > Cingulata > Chlamyphoridae > Cabassous > Cabassous unicinctus. The sequence continues at coordinate 16,945 of JAQZBX010036883.1, forward strand.
GAGGAACTGCCAAACTGTTTCCCACAGCAGTTGCACCATTTTATATTCCCACACACAACGTACTAAGGTTTCAAATTTTCCACGTCCCCTCCAACACTTGTTATTTTCCGGTTTTTAAAAAATAACCATCCTAATGGGTGTGAAGTAATATCTCACTGTGGTTTTGATTTGCATTTCCCTAATGGCCCAGGATGGCTATTTTTGGTGTGTGTATGTGTGTGTGTGTGTGTGTGTGTGTGTGTGTGTTTTCTGTGTTTCACATGAAATAGCCAGCAAATTGCAATATAGCAGAATAAAAGCATTAGATTTTATTATCAGGTTGTCAAGATTTACATCAGATTTCAGAAAGCAAAACCTATTCTAAAAAGAAAAACAGAAGGAAGACATACATAAATCCCTACAAAGAGAGAAGAGAAGCTTCTGGATCAACTAAAATTCCCTCAATACTACTGAACCAAAAATTAGACAATGAATTCCAACCCCAGCTCTCCTACAAATTGATTGTATGACCTTGGGCAAGACAGACACTTTGAGCCTTAGTTTTGCTCATTAGTGATTCCTATAATAATTTCCACCTCAATAAGTTGTAGCATTTTGAGGAAAAGTTAATGGTATAGCATTCTGGAGGGGTGAAAATAAAGCAGTGTTTATTATACTGACTCCTTTTTACCCCTACTCATTGTAAAGTTATATGTGCTATCGTCTAATCAACGTGAAACAAATTACCCTTTTACAATGGCAAATGAAATAGATGGTAAGTCACTGAATGAATTTTATAGAAAAACACGATGTGCTCATCTTATTTCCAATGGCATTCTTAATTCAGTTCTGGAGGTGGCCTGGGCAGGTGAAGTCATGGGGTACTGTACTGATCTAGGCAGGCTTACCTGAGAGTGTTTTATCATCGAGGTCTGGTGGCCACAGTCTGACTTACCTTTTTATTCATCCAGTTTATTATCTTTCTTCCCATGTCTTCTCTCCTCCCACTGTTTATCTGCACATAAAGCAGGTGTTTTGCTTTTTCTCTTAAAAGAAAGGGCATAAAAAAAGAATATTATTGTCAAGTTTTCTTTTATAAAAGCCATAGCAGTGAGAAATTAAGGTTTTACTTTAACGGCATAATAACATCTAAGTAATTAATTAATCTTCAGTCAGCCAATGTTTCTTGGGCACCTACTATGTGTCTGGGGATACCAGGTGCTGGGGATATAGTTAAGCAAAAATACATCTTACGGTCCATGTGGGAGACAGACAACACAAAATAATTCCACGAGAACCTACACTGTGGCACAAATTATAAAAAGGAAAGTACAGACAGCTATGAGAATGCTTGTTTGGGGCGGGGGCCTGCTCAAGCCCGGGACAAGAGGTCAGGGAAGGCTTTCCTGTGGAACGGAACAAAAGTGCCATGTATTCTGCTGTTATGACGCACGTGTCTGGAAGTCAGATTGGGTCACCCGTGGTCAGTAAATTGGGGAATGATATCAGCATAAAGTGAAAGGCACATTGTTTGATGTAAATGTTTCTCAGCATCTGAACCGCAACCAAAGTAGTGGCAGTTGAAGGTCAAGTACAGTCCTGGGGCTGAACACAGCAAGCTGCGTGGGAATCCAGTACCAAACACGTCGCCCCTTTACCCTGGTTCACCTCTTAATCTTCCCCCCAGTTTGGACACGTGCTCGCTATGGTGCTTCTTCCTGATCTCTGGGCATTTGCCCTAGTCTGTGTATGAATCAGAAAACAAAATCCTTCTTCAGCTCCTTTCATCATGCAAACTTCACTTTTTAGGGGGATTCCAATATTTGTAGTAGCATTTCTTTAATTACCAGGGATATGCATTTTTAAGTAGGCTAGTATTTTCTATTAAGCTTGTTTTGCTGTTGCTCAGATTAAAACATTGCGTTGTGGTTAATACAGTGGGCTCACTGTATTATTCAGTCCCTAGATTATTCTCTAGCTTTCTTTCAATTGACATTTACATCCCTAGACTAAAGTTTTCAGCCACAATCTCATTTATAAACCAAGCTGCTACTCACTATAATGTGTTACCATCAACTCTATCCATTTCTACATGTTTACAGTCAAGTTAATTAAAACTTCTACATACATTAAGCATCAGTACTCCTTCGCAGCCCTCCTCTTTCTCCTAATAACCTATTCTCTAGGTTTTAACTCCATGTGTTTATTCTTTGTATTTAGTTCATATTAGTGAAACCATGCAATATTTGTCCTTTTGTGTCTGGCTTATTTACCTTAGCATAATGTCTTCAAGATTCATCCATGTTATCATATGTGTCCCAATTTCATTTCTTCTTACTGCAGCATAATATTCCATCATATGTATGTACCACGTTTTGTTTATCCATTCATTGGTTGATGGACACTTGGGTAGTTTCCAGCTTTTGGCAATTGCGAATAATGTCGCTATGAACATCGGTGTGCAGATGCCTTTTTGTGTCACACTTTTCAGTTCTTCTGGATATATTCCTAGTAGAGGAATTGCTAGACCATATGGCAGCTCTATATTTAGCTTCCTGAGGAACCACCAAACTGTCTTTCACGAGGCTGCCCCATTTTACAATCCCACCAACAGTGAAGGAGCGTTCCTATTTCTCCACATCCTCTCCAGCACTTATTGTTTTCTGTTTTTTAAATAATGGCCATTCTATGATATGTGAGATGATATCTCATTGTCGTTTTGATTTGCATTTCCCTAGTAGCTAGTGATATGAAACATTTTTTCATGAGCTTTTTGGCCAGTTGTATTTCCTCTTTGGAGAAATGTCTATTTAAGTCTTTTGCCCATTTTAAAAATTGGATTGCTTGTTCTTTTATTGTTGAGTTGTATGATCTCTTTATATAGAATGGAAATCAAACCCTTATCAGATATGTGGTTTCCAAATATTTTCTCCCATTGAGTGGGCTGCCTTGTCACCTTCTTGATGAAGTCCTTTGAATCACATAAGTGTTAAAGTTTGAGGAGGTCCCATTAATCCATGTTTTTTTTCCATTGCTTGTGCTTTTGGTGTAAGGTTTAAGAATGCAACACCTACCACTAGGTCTTGAAGATATATTCCTACATTTTCTTCTAGGGGCTTTATGGTTTTAGTTTTTATACTTAGGTCTTTGATCCATTTTGAGTTAATTTTTGTATAAGGTGTGTGATAGGGGTCCTCTTTGTTTCTTTTGGCTATGGATATCCAGTTCTCTCAGCACCAATTGTTGAATAGACTGCTCTGCCCCAGGTGGGTGGGTTTGACAGACTTGTCAAAATTCCTTGACCGTAGATGTGAGGGTCTGTTTCTGAACCATCAGTTTGGTTCCATTGGTCTAGGTGTCTGTCTTTGTGCCATCATGCTGGTTGTTTTTTTTTTTTTGTTGTTGTTGTTGTTGTTTGTTTGTTTTGTTTTTACCACTGAAGCTACATAATATGATATAAAATCCAGAAGTAAGAGTCCTCCAACTTTGCTTTTCCTTATTAAGATGTTTCTGGCTATTCAAGGCCCCTTACCCTTCCAAATAAATTTGATAATTGTATTTTTCATTTGTTTAAAAAATGCCAGTGGAATTTTTATTGGGATTGCATTGAATCTGTATATCAATTTGGGTAGAGCTGACAGCTTAATAATATTTAGTCTTCCAATCCATGAGCATGGAATGTTCTTCCAATTATTTAGGTCCTTTAAAAATTTCTTTTTAAACTGCAATGCATTGTAGTTTTCCAAATTAAAGTGTTTTATATCCTTGGTTGAGTTTATTCCTCAATATTTGATTCTTTTAGTCACTATTGTAAATGGATTTTCCCCCGACTTCCTCCTCAGATTGCACATTACGAGTGTATAGAAACACCTCTGTTTTTGCATATTGATCTTGTGTCCTGACACTCTACAACAAACCTAGAGCTGTGTTGTAGATTTTTTTGGGACTTTCTAGGTATAGGATCATATCATCTGCAAAAAGCAAAAGTTTTACTTCTTCCTTTCTGATTTGGATGCATTTTATTTCTTTTTCTTGCTGATTGCTCTAGCTAGAACTTCTAGCACTATATTGAACTACAGTGGTGACAGTGGTCATCCTTGCTTTGTTCCTGATCTTAATGGGAAAACTTTCAGTCTTTTACCATTGAGTACAATGCTAGCTGTGGGTTTTTCATATATGGCTTTTATCATGTTGAGAAAGTTTCCTTCAATTCCTATCTTTTGTAGTACTTTTATCAAGAAAGGATGCTGTATTTTGTCAAATGCCTTTTCTGCATCAATCGATAGGATCATGTGATTTTTCTACTTTGATTTATTAATGTGATTTATTATGCTGATTGATTTTCTTGTGTTGAACCACCTTTGCATGCCTTGTATAAAACCCACTTGATCAAGATGAATAATTCTTTTACTGTGTTGTTGCATTCGATTAACATGTATTTTGTTGAGGATTTTTACATCTGTATTCATTAGGGAAATGGGTCTGTAATCATCTTTTTTTGGTAATAGCTTTATCTGGCTTTGGTATTAGGGTGATATTGGCTTCATAGAATGAGTTTGGTAGCTTTCCTTCTTGTTCAATTTTTTGGAAGAGCTTGGGTAAGATTGGTATTAAATCTTCTTTGAATGCTTGGTAGAAATCACCTGTGAAACCATCTGGTCGTGGGTTTTACATTTTGGGGAGTTGTTTGATGGCTGTTTCAATCTCTTGTGATTGGTTTGTTGAGATCTTATATTTCTTCTAGGGTCAGTGTAGGTTGTTCTTACAATCCTAAGAATTTTTACATTTTGTCTACATTGTCTAGTTTGTTGGTGTACAGTTGTTCATAGTATCCTCTTATGATGTCTTTTATTTCTGTGGGGTCAGTAGTAATGTCCCCATTTTCATTTTTTATTTTATTTGCCTTTTCTCTCTTTTTTTCTTTGTCAGTTTAGCTAAGGGTTTGTCGATTTTGTTAATCTCAAAAAACCAACTTTTGGTTTTGTTAATTCCGTTTTTTTTGTTTGTTTGTTTTGTTTTTTTGTTGTTCTCAATTTCATTTATTTCTCCTCTGATATTTGTTATTTCATTCCTTCTACTTGCTTTGGGAATAGTTTGCTGCTCTTTTTCTAGTTCCTCCAGCTGTGTAGTTAGGTCATTTATTTTAGCTCTTTCTTCTTTTTTACTGTAAGCATTGAGGGCTATAAATTTCCCTCTCAGCATTGCCTTCACTGCATTCCATAGGTTCTGATATGTTGTATTCTTGTTTTCATTCATCTTGAGATTATTTATTGATTTCACTTGCAATTTCTTTTTTTACCCACTGATTATTTAAGAGATTGTTGTTTAATCTCCACATATTTTTAAATTTTCCCTTTTTCCACCTCTTGTTGATTTCCAACTTTATTCCATTATGATCAGAGAAAAAGCTTTGTATAATTTTGATCTTGTTGAATTTATTGAGATCTGCTTTGTGTCCTAACATATGGTCTATCCTGGAGAAAGATCCATGAGCACCTGAGAAGAATGTATATACTGCTGTTTTGGGGTGCAATGTTCTGTATATGCCATTAGGTTTAGTCCACTTATCAAATTAGTCAAGTTCTCTTGTTCTTTATTGATCCTCTGCCCAGATGTTCTAGCCAATGCTGAGAGTGGTATATTGAAGTCCCCAACTATTAAGAAGAGACATCTATTTCTTCCTTCAGTTTTGCCAGTGTTTGCCTCATGTACTTTGGGGCATCCTGCTTAGGTGCTTATACATTGTTGTTTCTTCCTGATGAATTGCCCCTTTTATTAATATATAATGTCCTTCCTTGTCTCTAATAATAGTTTTACTTTTAATGACTATTTCATCCTATATAAGTATTGCTACTCCAGCTTTTTTGTTTGTTTGTTTACTGCATGTGTGGTATATCTTTTTCCAGGCTTTCACTTTCAATCTATTTGTATCCTTGGGTCTAAGGTAAGTCTCTTGTAGACAGCATATAGATGAGTCATATTCTCTTATCCAGTCTGTGTTTTTTTGATTGGGAAAGTTTAATCCATTAACATTCAATGTTATTACTGTGAAGGCAGTTCTTATTTCACCCATTTTGACCTTTGGGTTTAATCTGTTATATTTTATTTTCACTACTCTTTTTACACTTTCAGTTACTTTTACTAATATAATCTTGATTTCTAGACTCTTTCCCAAACCTCTCTCTCCACATGTCATACTTTGTGTCTGGTTTCTTTCACTTAGAATAATGTTGTTGTTGTTGTTTTTGTCTGATATTAATACCGTTTAGTGTTAATGTACATTTGTTCAATTTCAAAGAAAGACAGTCATATATGCAATTTTATCCACATTCATATTTCACATGAGGTTTTACTATGCTGTACAGTTCCTTGTTACATTCTTTAGCTTTCCTTTTAGTAACATACATGACCTTAGACTTTGCCTTTAAACCACTTTCATACCCACATAATAGTACTGCTAGTTACAGACATTATGTTGCTCTTTCACCTTTTATATTCACTTCCTAAGATTAACATACATCCTTTTTACCAATTCTGCACAAGTCAACCCTCAGCTTTCCATTATCTAACCTCATTCCATTTTCTGGTGACCCATATTCAAGTTATTAACTACATGAGATTACACAATATATTCAGTTCATAATAGCACAATCATACAGTATTTGTCTTTTTGTGTCTGGCTTGCTTCACTCAACATAATGTCCTCTGGGTTCATTCATGTTGTCATATGCTTTACTACTTCATTTCTTTTTACAGCTGCATAATATTCCATCATGTGAATATACCACAGTTTATCTATTCTTTGGTTGATGGACATCTGGGTTGTCTCCAAACTTTTGGCAATCATGAATAATACCACTATGAACATCAGTGTGCAGGTGTCTGTTCATGTCACTGCTCTCAGTTTTTCTGGGTATATACCCAGTAGTTGTATTGCTGGGTCATGTGGCAAATCTATATTCAACTTCTTTGGGAACTGGCAAACAGTCCTCCACAGTGGCTGTACCATTTCACATTCCCACCAACAGTAAATAAGTGTTCCTATCTCTCCGCATCCTCTCCAACACTTGTAGTTCTGTCTTTTTTTTTTTTTT